>LUCW03001603.1:27500-30000 GCA_001586965.3 Sphaeroforma sirkka | reverse complement strand
CACACTAGAATGCAGACGGCCCTGAATGGGTTCGAGCCAAGCGCCGTATGTCCCATGCGGAGTGGCCAATTCTGTTGCCACGACCGAGTCGTCCCACACGCCCAACGGTTGGGCCAAAGTTCGCATCTCTGTATGGAGACAATGCGTTGGGTAGTCGCATAGGTGTTTGAGAGGAACTTTGGCTCAAAAGTAAGTAAGTGTTGCAATGATATGCGAGATTGAATACAAGAATGAAGAACCAATATAGCTCCGTTGCTGATATGATTTTCGATGCACTGCAGTTGTGCCAAGGTTACGGAATCTAAAACAAAGATACCGCGCATATTCCTATACTTAGTAGTTCACCCAACACACTATCTAACAACTTACCTGTTGTCTACGAGCTTGTCTATGGCACTATATATATAAATATATATATATATATAAAGTGATAAAAATACATTCATAATAGTTCCTGCATCCTCTTTTTAATAATCCAGTATTAGCACATATTGCACATATCGGCCTACCTTTAGTTTTGGTGTCGAGCATCACAGTACCTCCTCCAGTAGTGGTAATCGATAACGTGTTGGCGCTATATACCACAGAAGAATAAAGTAATTGAATGTTAATATACACATCATGGTTGTATATGGCTATTAATGTTAATATATACATCATGTTTGTATATGGCAACTAATGTTAATATATACATCATGGTTGTATATGGCTACTAATGTTAATATACACATCAGGGTTGTATATGACTACTAATGTTAATATATAAATGGTTGTATATGGCTACTAATGTTAATATATACATCATGGTTGTATGTGGCTACAAGGCCCTGTGCTCACCATAATGTACACAGATGCACGTCTCGGGACCACAAGTGCGTGACTCGCACAAGTACATGTTTGTGTGCTTGTACGAGTCATTCGCCACGGCACAAACCTGCAACCCAAGAGTCGATATACGATGAATTGAGGGCAATTACAATGTTCATGCGACGCCTACGGGGGGTGTTGTTTTAAGTGGACGGCAAAGCAGGTATATACATGGTATACATACGCAAATCTGAGTGTGTAACGAGAAAAATCGGGTAGCTGCTGGGGTACGGTGAGCTGGCACTACATAATGGAGAGCACTTCAGACATCTCCGTCTAAAGCAGGACTTATATATCAGAACTAGATACATGGCTGACGTTTCGCCAGTCCTAGTTTGTATTTTAGTTATAGTGCAGATCATTAGGAAGTTGGGTATATTTTGGAGACTGATATATCGTTGATAGACGGCAGATTCGTGAAACTATATCATAAACAATATGTACCTGATTTCCACACAAAAATCTTTGTAGATTGGACAGTAAGAAAATATACCCGATACGTAATACCTGACCTATATTTGCACTCGAATTCGAGTAGGACATCAATGAAATAACTCACAACTACTATACCTTAAGGATTTGACACTGGCCACGGCTTCGGGATTTCCTTCCAGGTCCTCTACAAAGAAGTGCGACCATCCTGACGAGAAGCACAGTCCGGGTTAGAATGAGATAGAACGAATTAGAATGATAGCCCAATCCCATTAACATAAGCCAATGCACCAGTACAATCAGACAACGCATCCGCCTCCTCCACTATTGTATGACATTTGGTTTGGTTGGGATTGCAGTCAGTATCACAATCAACTAGTCCGATGGTTGCGATTGTGCATCTGTACGTACACCTACGCATGCTTGTAACATCGGCGTATGGTGCAATACGAAAACAGCGTGGTTCTACTATGAGTACACAACGCAGATAAACTAATTCTAAGCTTATGGCTCTTTGAGATACAATCTTGAAATAGAATGGCACACTTCACAAAAAAGCCCACATGACCATGTGTGACCTCGATACAGTTGTCATGTATTTCCAATCCACCAAGCAACTTACTTTCTGTCTCTAAATCCAAAACGAGAAAATCGGGTTTGCCTATCTCGTAAACACCAAAATTGGACCCAGTTGTCGGGGCGGCGAGCTTCAGATCTGTTTGTATGTTCAGGATATCAGACAAAATGTCAGCAAATATGTGCAATAGGAAGCACTCAACACCGTCGACACTTTCAATTAAACAGCCAGAGCGTCTAAGTAACAATCAAGTCTCGTTATCGGTATCTGGGCATATAGGGATTGATGGCGTTGGCATAAGGTTTAGTAGTATCAAGTATCAACCACTTCTACAGCAACGGCGCTTTGTACGAGAGCCAGCCGGTATGTTTAGCATCGTGTCCTTATACACTGGACTAGCTGAGGGGATGTGCTTCTTGATCTGATGATGGTACACCATTTATACACATCTGGAAGATCCTATCTGCAATACGAAAAGCAATGCATATACACAACGTAGCACCATAGCTCGTGCATCCCACCCTCTCTCACACACAGTGTAAGTAAATTGGAAGATAAGTACCACGTGTGTTGTCCGTACAGCGTCACTCCTATGGAGATACAAATCATGTCCATACACACCCG
>LUCW03001603.1:0-17500 GCA_001586965.3 Sphaeroforma sirkka | reverse complement strand
AGCGGGCCCAGGCCAGAAGCAAAAGAAGATAAATTATGCCCACATCACCATAAAAACATGCACATCCTGTCGCAAAAATGTAGCAGATACGCGTTTACGCTTTGCGTACACAGCTATCGCTGTGATTTATGTATATAATCACACTCTAACCCACCCACACACACACACATATATATATATATATATATCCGTGTATATACACCTATTTTCTCTTGCACATACGTGACGATGGGCGAGTCGTGCCACGTGGTATCACCAGTCACTGCGCACGTGCTCCTCCGTTGCAGCAGATCACGGGCGGTCATGTCTTTGAACAACTGAATGGTTTCGGTCTGATACCCCAGATACGCTCCAAACGCTCTCGCTAGCACGCTCTTTCCTGGGATGGACAAATAGCCGCGTGTATGTGCGCGCAGGTGAGCATGTGATAAAAATGCACGTCAGGTATGTACTTGCATGTGCGGGTGACCGCTGAACACAGGTTTATACGTTTTGCGCTGTAATGCCTTTGACAGTAGAGTAGTTTTGGTACAGTGTTCCAGATACGCTTCGAATGCCCATGCGAACACGCTCATTCTGGCTAGGACGGGGTGTGTGAGTGAGTGTGTGAGTATGTGACAGATACACACAAGCGGGCACTTTGTCGTGTCTCTTCAGTTGTTGTCTAGTACTAATATGAACGTCAAATACGCTCCAGAAGCACTACCTAGCCTCGTCCCTGGGATAAATAAACGTGTGTGTGTGTGTGAATACGTAAGAAATATGTGAAAGATGTGAGTACGATATTGTCGTGTGGCTGGCCTCAGAACACCCCAATATTGTAAATAGTGTACTGCCAAGTCTTCAACTAAACAACCCGAAATGTGCTGGAAATATCCTAGCTAGCTTGTATCTTCTCCCTGGGTGGTAGAAAGATGCGTGCCTCCGACCAACGACTGTGATGTGGGTACTATAAGTGAAAAGGACACGTGTGTACACAGGGGCGTGTAACCTGATTGCGCAGGAGTGAAAAGCAAGCATAGAGCTCTCGCCCAGATGAGGGTCTACCACTCTATTTGGCAGCCCTGAGGCAGTTCTGTACAACGCGGGTGTTTTGATAAACGTACCAGCATGCTCTACTGCACGCGTCAATAGGTCTGTAGAAGTATAGGCTCAGAAACTGGAATCAAACAACCCCATACGCACACACGTAAGTGGCTGTTTGTCTGCCCTAAATTCGCAAAATCACACAATAAATTGGCTATTTGAGAACATTCGGATATTTCAATTGCTATTTGAGTAAGATGTCACAAGCTTTAGCATCAGCTGAGTACTAATTTACCTTCGCCCTTGCCGCCTACTAAACAGAGATCCCTGCCCAGAGAGTGGTCAACCACCATATCCGACAGCACCTGTACGTGTGCGGGAGTGGCGATGAACGTGTCTTCGAAGTTCGGGAAACTGTCTCCGACGTTTGGTACTGCGAGCGCTGGAGTTTCCATTGACTTCAAGTTGGGTCCGGCAGGTACCACCAATGATACTGTTTGATAGGAAACGATAGTTAGGACAGCTTGGTGAGTATACCCATGAAACATTAAATTGCAGTATTATTGAGCATACATATAAGAAAGTTTAGTTCTATACAAAATTTAAATTTATACTTGAGACTGGAGATGCTTGCATGTATGGCCGGCAGAAGTAACGTGGACTGAGAGCGTGATTGTGATCGCATCTCCGGATATCTGAGGAGGATCGTAAATTTTAGGTACAGCGAGTGTTGATGTCAGGACAGCCAGTATAGTCTAGCACTACGGAGATGACTGAGAATAGCAGAAAGAACTACAGAAATATATGCGCATAAAAAAAGTATGGGGAGTGCAACAAGGGTGTAGCGACATGCTAAGTTAAGACCTAGCCAGCGCGTGCATAGTTACTCGATAGGCATATGAAACAGTCTAAATCAAGAAACCGAGATGCAGGGCTGTACAGACTGTGTATGTCAACATATTTGTATCAGCAGTGCGTTGAGTTCGATGCGTGATATTTTGTAAGCAGGGGCCTGGCAGAGATAATGATGACTTATACAACGCTATATATATATACATATATATATATATATATATTCATATATATATATATATTTGTGTGTATGTAAATATGTATTTTATTATATATATATATATATATATATATATATATATATATATATATATATATATATGTACATATATATATATATATATATATATATATATATATATATATATATATATATATATATATACACATATATATATACAAATCTATAAATAACCAAATATATCACGTTTGCATCGTATGGCCATATACTTGATGCTCGTTGAACAGCCAGTTTCTCACCTGTATCTTCGACACCTTCCGCATCTGTACTCAGGGACATGCTGACAACCGCTTGACACGTTTGACTTGATTGATCGAGGGTGGGCAAGAGCTCGGCACCGCCAACAAGATTGTATCTCGGCGTGATATCTGTTATGTGCGTCGCAGTACATGAATAATCTATTATATTTATACATACAATCATATACAGCTGATACTGGTTAGCGCATGATATGGATGTAACACCAACCTTGAGAAGTAGAAAAAGCAAGCACACGAATGATACGCTCTCTGTAGTAGATCTAGAATCAATCACCGTCGGCTGAGAAATTCTACAACACATATCTCAAATCCAAAGCGGCTTTGATGCATATTCGTGCGTGCCCCGATTACGTTTGAAAGCGCTATCAGTACGTGTAGACTAATACAATCGATGGTAGGCAACGCAATCGAACCTGAACTCATGTCGAGACACCTGTAGAATAAACCCAAACAGCCCTATTCCGCCGCGTTCGTCTCCGATGTTTATAGCTGTACAAATCACTTAGACACATATACGTGATATACAAATTTTAATTCAGCATATTCAAGGTTCTCCAAGGCCTTTGTGATCATACCCTTACACAATCCAGCATCCACTTCATACTTTACTTACAATATACAACGCTCAAAGCCACCTCAATACATCATGCTTGACACGCCGATACGCACTGTTCTGATTGAAGTGAAACTATCAGTTATGATAAGTTAAGCGTAGTTGCTTCTGTTGCAATAGACACCCGCATAAATAGTGGCATACATGAGTCAAACTTTGGAACCTCCTATGTAAAAAGAGAACCTGTTTGGCCGGCCCAAACGTGTGAAATGAACCTCACATCACCATATCACACACACACACGCACACAAACAACACCTTGTGCACTCAGTATGTACATAGATTTATCAATACATATAGGTGGGCTGATGCACTATGTACACGTATTTGCCATACCTTCTTTCGGTAGCAGCCTATTCAGAGCCCCAGTCACCGCGGCGCTCTGCTCCGCTGTCATGGCCCAGTACGGATACACGCGCCCAATCAAGTCTCTCAGCGGTGTGTACGCCAAGGCATTCAGCACACGCGCACCGCTCATAACACTTTCGTGACTCAAATATAACGGTCGCGCTGTGCTTGTACGCACGAGGCTGTTGTTGTGTGCCATGCGCAGAGAGGTGGATAGGGCGATAAGCTCGCGCACGCCTTTGGTGGTGATTCGCTCTCTATGTATGGCAGCTTCCTCAGTGTATGCTTGTGAGTGCGCTTGTGTGTGTGTATGAATAGGCGGGGTGTGTGTGACACTATAGTTGCTGGAGGGCCGCGCTTGGCGCAGCACATCCGCGACTGTTGGGGCCGTCACCTGTTGTTAAATATATATATATTGTGTCTCTGAATTTTAGTATGTGTTTGTATGTGTAGAGTGATCAGTACCAGACTGTAACGTGTAGAGGTCAAAGCAAGCATCTAAAATACATAAGGAAATAAGATCCCAAAAGCTAGCCTGAAAAAGAATGTAGGTGATTTTATCTAGTAGCGGGACAGTATACACATAAGAGGTCTGCCAAACATATGCAATGTGTACCAGTAGATATACACCCTACCTATCCATATATACGCCGACAGATAATAGGTATTTCACTCGCTCACGACTATACAAACCCTCGCACACACCTCGGCTGCTTGGAAACGGGACCTGAGTGGAGGATCAAGCGGGTATCCAGGGAATGACGGTACGGGCAGTCCTATGGCCAGCACTCGGAAGTCTGGATGAACTCTAACCAACTGCTCGCGGTCCAGTTGAGCCACAGTTTGTCCCTCAGCCACCAATTTGTCATATCTGTAGGGTCAGTGGTACTCAATGAATTCAGCCAAGTCTGGCATGCGATAGGTACATCGGTGTTTTCAAGTACACTCGCAATCGCGCGTATCGGGTGAGCTCGCAACCAACTTCCCAAGGCCAATCTCAGCCACGCTCTGACTCACATCAGCCAGTCAGTCAATGGTGGTTTGTATGCGGCATACGACTAGCGATATTTCGTGCTCATCAAACGGTAAGGTGTATTCGTGGATAGGAGTTCTGGTGTACTAAGTGTTGAGCGGTTCATCAAAATATGTGTGCCTGGAATTTTACATACAACTAATTTTAACCTGTCAATTGCGGGGTTTGGATGTACTGTAACACTTGCGGCCCGATGCGCAACCGCCGTCGTCCAGTTGCGAGTTTGTCGAATTTGCTTCTACTTTGGGAATATATCAGGGTAACTATTCATAAACCGTACGTGGACAGTCAGTGTAGAAAGTATGTGATCTACATCTGGCTTTCAATTTTACAGATAGATGTTCAAGGGTTAATTGCATCACTCTCTCTCGCTCGGAAACCAACTGATGACGTATATATATATATATATATATATATATGTACATGTACATGTACATGCACATGTATATATACTGCAAAAGCGCAAAAGTTATGGTGGTCCCGCAAGGACTGTTCGCATTTCAGTAGAGCCATGACAGGTATTTGGTAACCAAACGAAAGTGCGTGCAAGTACAGGTTGTCGTGTGGATATATTCCATAACCACACAGTTGGTAAGATAAGATAGTGTATAGAAAGGAGAAAGAGTAGGCATACATGTTGTAGTATCTAACCAGATAGTTGTTAGAAGATCAATAAATATTCGTAATTAGACTTGAAGTTGTCCGCAATTGATTTTCGCTATCAATCTGCGCCACACTCAGACATCCCTCATCGTATCTCTGTGGGTGAGTGATCCTGTAGTTGAGTTTTACATCTGCATAGATATACACCATGAAACCTAATAAGAGAACGCATAATCGCGCATTTAGTAATATACCTGCACTTCCAGAAATGTTTTAGAGTTTCAGCGTTTCATCACGCTTTGTAACCGTAGATCATGCACACAATTCCGGAGCACTCGAAGATAATGTGTGGCGTATGTGTGCACGTAGTATTGTTGGTCATGACCACTTCACTAGCCACGTGTGTGTCTACAAATTATGATATGAAAAACGCTCATACCTGTCCGGATTACAGAGGAACCTCCCGTCCGAGAGAGCCATTTCACGATTCTCCAACAGATTATTCAATGTGGGCAACACATTTCTCTCGGCTTTTTCTATGCCGTCGAGAATCAACAGGCTATGTTGGTGTATAAAGGATCGAAGCATGCACGTCACACATGAGCTCTTGAGACTTCTTCCGGTAAGCAATACTCATGCAATGATGTAAGGATACATCGAAGAGCAAATAATTTGCAATCATCGAGGTAACAATCACACCATCTTTTTTAATACCACGTATCGGAGTGTTGTGTATATGTTTAAAAGTCGAATGAAGACCATCCGGACCCAGGACCTGAAACGAAACCCTAGTGGTCTTCAACGAGCGACCGCAGAGCAATAGAACCATCGTACGCTTGGATGGTATCATCCTCGCACAAACAGCACACACTAAGCTAGTATGGAGTGGATCCATCGCGTATATGAAATTCCTACGTATGGCCACTTATAGCAAATTGAAAGAAAAACAAACATATTATTCCCCAGATACGTCCCAATTCCGAATATACCTGCCCTTCATGGCCGCGCGCACAGGCGCTTGGTCAACGTATAGCACACTCTCATTCTTGATCTCGCGGCGCTGCTTGAGGTCCGATTCGGTAGTGTCTTTCGAGAGTGCCACTACTTCCACTTCCCGACCGGTCATTTCGGCGTACCACAGTCCTAAACGCCTGGCCTCGGGCCCCTATGAAAACGAACCATGAAGCACACTTTGTAAATTAAAACTGCTAAGTTATGACGAAGTGAAGCAATGAGAAAACGATCGACTACAACCAAAAGTGTAGTTCTCATTACATGTACACGTATTCTTCAGTGCTTGG
The DNA here is from genome assembly GCA_001586965.3 of Sphaeroforma sirkka. Classification (NCBI taxonomy): domain Eukaryota; class Ichthyosporea; order Ichthyophonida; genus Sphaeroforma; species Sphaeroforma sirkka. The sequence goes on along the minus strand of LUCW03001603.1, from coordinate 11,223 downwards.
TCAATGATGAAGTTTCAACTACTCGAATAGTCATCGCAGCTCTGGAAAAGAGTACCCATGATCCGCAAGGAACACGGGCGAGAACACTGATATGACATTAATTAATGCATTTAGATTATACAATACTGAACATCCATATATGGAATTTAATATTAATCAATAACAGCGAACGCAGGCGAACTTAAAATGTGCGTTTGTATATATGCATGGGAAAATGTCACTGTTTATTTCCGGCGAGTCCACTCTGTGCATTGCAACCACAGGCCAGCTCGTATGAAGGGCGTGCCTACGACTGTATATAACTGCGCACGAACAAGAAACCATATATTACAGATTCATATACGACACCGGATCACTATACTGGAATCAAAAAGATTACAAACCAAAAGCGGAGCAGCCAGAGAATGATGCGTGTATTTGTGCGCACCGTATTCTTTTCTGTCGAAGGGGTCTTTGTCGAACAGAACTCGATATAACAATAACAATGTACTGTACACGAGTACTAAAACCGACACGCGTACACAAATAGAAAATCAAATGTTAAAAAACCCGTTAACATCGCACACAATGCAGCCAAAAAGAATGCAACCGCATACCGGAGGCCCAACCAAGAACATGTCCTGTGCCAGTTTGTCTTTCTGTATAATCCATCGTAGCACTCGCAGATCAGATTGCGACGGTATCTGGTGTGTGTAATTGGCAGGCACATTCTCCGGGTGTTTGGGCTTGTACCTGAAAAATAAAAGAATACAATGATAGAATACATCAGAGTACATTGCGGTATAGCCCATGCGATTGAAGTGATACTTGTGTCACGGCGTCACAAGATTGTATGGTTCGTAGGATTGCATCAGCAGTCTGAAAATAGGCTTGTGCCTTTAATAGCAATACTAACAAAGTGATCCAGATATTTATGAATTACAAATAATAATGCAGGAACAATGCAATGCAAATAGAGAGCCTCCAATTGACTGCTAAATAACGACGTTCAGTGTTACACCTATGGTGGGAAGCTGTGACACTTGGTTATACACACAACTTGTTGTTGTACAGGAACAGCAGCTCACGCTGATCGGCCTAAATAAGTGTAGAGTGACTTGTATCAAACACAATAAATGATCCCTCTAGTACACAAGCAGCCACTTCTCCACTGCTAGAAGTATGTACAGTAGTTGTATCCACCTCCAATCTAACGGTAACAAGTCACGCACGTTGTACTCATTGAAATTCCCAGATAGTTCCAAGGTAACGTTAACGTAATGCTTAATCGAATACCGAATATCCACACTTATAGACAGTTGTAAGGCACATTGAACAGGCTACCAATAAACCAGCGGGTCTCACCTGTCTATCTCCACCTGGCCTATACGGATCTGTGCTGTCCGCTCTCGATGTTCGCTTAGGAGTGCACGACTCGAACTGAGCAGTCTCCTGGCCGGTACACATGCACCAAAGTTATTGTCAACTAAAGCATAACATATTCTCAAGAGCGAGCATGAGGCTCTTGTAAGCTGATTAACACGTTGTCCAAGCGGAGCTCCAAACGAAAGCACCATCGCTTTGACACACGTCTCGGCCCAATGCTGAAGTGGCAAGAAAAACCTCGCGGGCGAGTACGTTCTGCTATTAGAATTGACTATGAACCACTGCGATTGCTATGTGTAATTGCGCACTCATGTCATGGCAACCTATGTAAAATCACAATGTATTTATTTATTTGTTTACACATACACGCCTTCTGAATTCGACAAAGGCTAAGTTTTAACCTTGCTTTTTTTTTCTCATGATGACCACAGCCGTACATAAGTTATATATTGTAGACCGAGATCTTAATCTGCAAGTGTGGTCCTATTCGTTCGAACTGGCGGTTTATGATTTCTAGCTAATCAGAATTTATATACTCGTTGAACCAAAATCACATGCCCAAGGCCCCAAGCCCAAGCAACAAGGCCCATGCCCGTTGCCCCAAGGCTCCAAGCCTAATTTTTTGAATATTTATATCAGCCATCAGCGGTCAGGCATCGGGCAGGCTTCGCAACGTAATATTTACGTTTATATCCCATGCTGAAATGTGGTAACGTTATACGTATTCTATCAAATCGTTATTACGTCTACTACATATTTATTACACTCTCTCTCTTCGGGCCGGAGGTTGGGCCTGTGGGCCGTGGGGGGTGTGTCTAAAACTATAAATACAATCGCTGCTGGGTTGATAGCCATTGGCATTTGGCAAGTTCGTAGTTTCAAATGGGTCAGCAACTCAGCACTCAGTAGAGGTTACCTCAAGCGGCGTAGCTTCGGAAGTCGAAACACGGAAACTCGAAACACAACATAAATATAAAAATAAAATACAATTCTCGGGATTTGTATTTAGCCACCGTCAGCTGTGGAGTCACTCAAGAAGTGTCGACTGATCCCTGATCCCTCTATTTACTTACAGAGAAAGTACTATTATTAAAACCCTAAAAATATCTCATTTCTCTCCCTCTCTCAAGAGTCGACACAAGAGAGAGTAGAGAGAGAGAAAGAGAATTTTAAAATGCATTAAAAATTTAAACGTATATACGTATATAATAAACCCGTAAACGTAAAAGCTCCTGCAATATTTTATATTTTTTTATACAATAGAGAAAAAGGCGTGAGAGTGTGAATTGTGACACTGTGAGCGAAAGGTGAGCACTTTTAGGGAAGGAGGGAGAAATCAGAAAAGGAAGGGGGAAGAAAGGGATATTATTTTTTTTAGATGTAAAGCACGAAGAAGGCCTTTGCCCATTTTCGCTAAAGTTTTTTTATATTTTTTTATATATGTACTAGATAGTAAATAGTTATTTGGAAACCGTCATCATCAGTAAACACTGGACACTGACATTAAATAACACTCCTCGTCTTCTACACAGGTTTGTTCACCCTTTCAGTTCACAATGGTATGCGTACATGAACCAAATAGGTTTCAGACGCACAAGAAGGTATCCGATCATGCACATAGGAATGCAATGAGACGTAGTGTGAGCTAGGATGGCATATCAAAAGATACACGGAGACTTTGATCAAACGCCTGTATCCCCTAAAAATAAACTGTTATATCCATATCCAAATAAAACGTATATACTTCTATATATATATATATATATATATATATATATATATATATATATATATATATATATATATATATATATATATATATATATATATATATATATATATATATATGTATATATATATATATATATATGCCGCATGTATGTATGTATGTATGTATATGTATATATATATGTATATATTATTATATATATATATATATATATATATTATATATATGTTATATGTATATTATTATTAATAATACATATATATATGCATGTAAATTACGTGTATATATACGCATATTAATATTATTATGACTATATTATACATACACATGTGCGTGTGCGATACATGTTTTGATGCCATATTATGTATTAATAGCAACATAATTATTATTACATATGTATATTGATGCGTGTGTGTGTGCATACGTATGTATTATTATATAATCCATATAATATTATTACATTATTAACAACCATTATATATATATTATTATTGTAATATTATTGTTGGCTATTACACATGATGTATGATGTACGCGCGATTGATGCACGCATATTATTGTATATTATATATTATTATGTATTATTAATAATATTAATATATATGTATGCATTATATATTATATATATATGATATCATATGTATATATAATAATGGCTGATATTGATGATGATTGTGTTGCAACGTGCGTGTATAATAACAATAGTATGTATTATGTATTATATGTATATATATTATTATGATGTTGATGCGTGCGCGCATTGCTCTTTGCGCGTAAAAACAAAACACATCACCAACAACATATACATATTATATATTATAACGACGTGCATCACTTATAAAAACATCCAAAATCTTTATCCGTATTATTTGTGCATGTGTGCATGTGTATATGTATATTATATATTATAATATATATATATATATTATTATATATATTATAATATATTATATATTATTATATATATATATACGTATATATACATATTATATTATTAATTGTATACGCATTGCATATATATAATATTATTACATATATAATATGCGCATGCATGCACGTATCGCAGTTTTTTATCATGTTTTCACATGATCATCACACATCATATTATATATATATATTATTATTGATGTACATATATGCGTATATGTGCGTGCGTTTCTTGATGGTTTTATGTGCATGATGCGTGTCCGGTGTCCGGTGCGTGCGCGTGTACGTACGCATTACGCGTATGCATGCATCATATATCTATATCCATATATATATATATATATATATATTATGCGTGCGTGTGTATAATCAATATATATTATGTATACATATTATTATTGATTATATATATATTATTATATATATATATATATACAAGCTGTATAAGTGTGTGCGTGCGTGTGCATGTGTTGTGTGTGCGTATTGCGCGCATATTATTATTATTATTATATATATGCTATATTATATAATATCCGCATCCATATCCATATATCACATCATCTTTTGTTTATGAACGTGTCCAAACTCCCCCATATTTTCTATATCCCATATGTATTATATGCATATTATATATATATATATATGATTCTTTCTGTATATTATATACATGTATATATATATATACATATATATATCATACTGATATATGCACTGAAAACATGCATATATATATTATTATTATATATATTATATATATTATTATATTATAATTATATATTATATATATAATACATGCATATTAAAGTGCATACATAGCAATTGATAGAATCATGCAATCATACGTATTATTATATATGTGTGCGTGTATGCATGTACATATATATTATACATATTATTATGTGTTTGTGCATTTATATTTGTTTTTTACATTGTTCATATTTATCCATGTATGCATATTATTATATAATCACATCCGTATATATATATATATATATATATGTATATATATATATATATATATATATATATATATATATATTATATATATGTATTTATATATACTGTATTGAACTATATTTATATTTATATACATACATATATTTATTATATTAAGTGCTGCTTTCTCCTCATTAAATGAGAGTAGTACAGAGTATATATATATATATATATATATATATATATATATATATATATATATATATATATATATATATATGTGTGTGTGTGTGTGTGTATATATAGGTAATACATGTATATATATCATATTTAATACTGCTTTCTCTCACTATATAGAGGAGTACAGAGAGTGTACATACACGTGTGTGTGTGAGTGAGAGAAATTGTCACATCTCTCTGATGAGAAGTCAGTAGGAGTGAGGCCCAACCCTTTTCGTTTCAATGGTCTACGTATTAGTGAGCCTCACAGTCCTCTACTTTGGCTGATTATGTGCACCCCGAATAATAATTACTTTAATGTATTCCGCCTGCATTGTTGCACAGCAACAAGTTTATTTAGGTCTAATGAACAGGTTATATTTTCTGCTGTTTCAAATCTATGAGCTTACTACTCGTCTCGAGCCAAGACAAAAACTCTTTCGGACGGTATGTGATGGGTGCTAATTACATCATACGGATGAGTATCTTTCCCTGAAGGTGACGGGCATCTCTTACATGATTGTTTTGAACGAGATACACCATCTTATTTCTCTTAACCAGTGCCCATTACTAATAAGGGAAATTAAGCACCTTGAAGACCACAACTTACCCTTGTCAGCTCATTTAGTTGACAGCCCGGGACAAGTTTTTGCGACTACTCACATCGTATGGTTGTGAAACTCATTCTACTCAGTAGCATTCCAGCATATTTTTCTTCTCAAGCAATGCCTATTTCTTATACTCTTTGCTTTTGTATACATCAGGCAGGCAATTAGTTGACACATTCTTCATCACTTGGGCGACTGCGTCGCGAAACAAGGGTTTGGTATCTTTATAGTGTATCGGATCTTCTGATTGGATCGCTTTTAACGTTCTGTCACGGCAGCTCCCGGTTTATATTAATTTTCTTTGGGCTGGAAGATTCTAGAAATTGCGAAGCGATGGAGTGTACCATGCTGATCGAGGCTGGTTTAGTTTGGTTGCAGGCGTAAACAGCGATCAAGAAGTCGACATTCTCTTCGCACAGCTGTTGACGAGCAACTTGTATTATTTTCCGCTGCATCGCAAAATAAGAGACACATTTATTCAGTGGTTTTGACACAATTGTACATCATGCCGCAGTGAAAACTTCGGGCTAGGCAACCTACCCTGAAGTATTCTGCATGCAGACATGCAGACATGCGGACAGATAGATAATATACAACTGGCGTGTCTTTCAATAATTGCCAGCTGACGCGTGCACTCACTCGCACATACCGTATGTTCAACCCCAAGCAACTCCTCGACTTCCTTGTTCCGGCTTTCAGACTCTCTGTAGAGCTCGCCCACCATATCAATGCCACCGGGGGCGTTTCCCCCGCCCCATTTGCGACCCAACACCCGAGCGACCAAGAATGGTAAGTTCTCCAGCGTAAAGATCACCAACATAAACCATGGTTGGTAGAAGTGTAAATACCAAAGGGATAAAGGATTTTCGCCCGAGAGTGTGACCACAATCAGCACCCAGAAGGAGAATAAATATGGTATATAACCTGATATTGCTTATGTAGTCGATAAACAAATGCCGTGCTTGTCGACTTTTCCACGCACAATAATAGTAGTGGATATTATGAAGCGCCAGGAAGACGATCAATCCCGAGTACGTCTTCCAGAGGTTGCACGTATGACTTCCAATGAACTGGCAGTAGACCAGACTCACGAACGTCGTGCAAAACCACAGCAGAAGATAGCCCAATGGCAATATCCAGTATGAAACGGCCTCGTTCTGTTCGCAGAAGTGTGCTTTGATGTATCTCATTCGAGCCAAGTTTGGTACTAGCAGCTGGTTCAGACAGAATGTCAACCATAGATAAGCCCAGAAAGCCGCCGTGGACCAATCTAAATTCATAGCACCAGTACTCGTATCGACAGCTTTCAAATATAACTTGAAAGGCCAGCGCTGCGGTTAATATTAAAACAACCTCTTGAAGTAGGCCCATTCCCAGGAAATGCAGGGTGAAATCGTGGTGGCGGCTGCGTACTTCAGGCTCGTGTCAATATTTCAAGATGAAATCAAGTAGTAAAAGCAGGCATAGAACAGTAGGTATATGGCAGATGAGGATATAATCGAACTGTTGACTACCACCAAACCCAAGTATCGGTATGAGAGCCAGTAAAACACAGCTCCTATGGCAAAAAAAAGCGGATATACCACAAGTGCTAACACCCAAGAATAAACCGTCGCCTTTTTTCGCAGCGAATCTGATTTCACATTGTAGGCCAACTCCAAATTTCGTTGCGATTCAGCACTGGAAGAGCCATTTGCTGAAGCCCGAATCGTACCGTCCGTTGAAGTAAGATCTATAGTCTGCAAATACAATCAGGAGCTAGTTGTGAGTACTTTTCGTCTGAAGATCACGTGTGAAATATTGTTCGAAGAAACAGCAAAGAAGAGCCTAGCATTCTCTGATAGTTAACTACTGCAGCTAAAACCAAGATTTAGTTGTGAGTACTTTTGGGTTGACAATCGCAGGTTCTAAACAACGTGAAGAACCACAAACAATGAGAAATACAGGAAACGTATATGCAAAAGCATGCATGCGCAAAACACTAATAGGCAGAAACATGAAATAAAGTAGGGAGATATACCTATATAGATATTAAAACTATTTTGTCCACAATTGTACAGTGTATGGTCATATACACGTATATATAAATGTGCAAGAATATGTGTATGTACACACATATATTATTGCATATATTATATATATATATATATATATATACATATATATGCATATATATATATATATATATGCATGTATGCATGTATATTATATATTATATATATATATATATATATATATATATATATATATATATATATACATATATATATATAAAATAAATAAATATATTAATAAATATATAAATATACATATATAAATACATACATATATATATATATATATATATATATATGGTACTAATATCATTCCTATTATTATTGTATTTTTTGAAACATAAAAAATAAAAAATCATAGATGTATTAAATAGTACATCATTATATATATATATATATATATATATACTATCGGTATTCAACGCATAAATATTTTTGATTCCACACAACCTCATATATATATATATATATATATATATACTATTGGTATTCGACGCATAAATATTTTTGATTCCTCACAACTTAATAATATAAAGTACGTGCTAATGCGAGAACAACCGACGTGTATCGCCTTTCCATTTGTTCCTACAATTGTTCAAAAGTTATTTATATATATATATATATACATATATATATACTATCAAGACTATAAAATATGTACCAATGCACGAACATCCAGGTTTATCGCCTTTTCATACGTTCCATTTATCGTTCAAAAGTGATTCTTACCTGTATTGTTCCAATATCAAGTGATGAGTTCGCTTCTGAAGATTGGTTTTTGGGTTTACAATGAGCCGGTGAGGGCTCTATTGACATCGAGGAATTCTTCTCGAGATCTCCACCGGCACTCATAATGTTGTGTATATAAAGCTGTCTAACCTTCCTTCTTGTCAATGATATTCTCGATGGACTTACATTTGCTGTCAAAGTATACTTTGAAATGGCTATGACATAATCTGCGTGCTTTGTATAAAACGAAAATATAATAATTATAGAATAAGTGCAACGGTCAACGATGGCTGTTGGCAATGTCGACCGTCGATGTCAGGTCGACTCTCAGAATTGTAGGAGTCAGGCGTTTGGACTCAATATTCAATAATGATATAAACTAAATATTTGATTTATTATTCATCATTCGCAATTTCACATAAAAAGACTCCTCTTTACCATCAGTCATTAGTTTGCATTTCTGCCATGTTTCCGCCGTCGTTAACCTTAATGACATGGTGACATTGGCTGAAATATGGTGTCGGTAGCCTGTCGCCTGGACCGACTGGACCTTAAATGGAAACTAGAGGTTAACGACACGAAAGTTTCCGACAGTATCCGTTATTCGTTTACCTGTTAAACATGTCGACACTGATCACCACCTCATACCAAGCCAGGTTATCAGTCATCAGTTCATCACTCGATCACTCATTACACATCACATTGACATTGATTTATAATACTATTTTTATAAAATATATTCTAGTAAAATAATTTTTAAAGAGCTTAAAAATATAAGAATGTGATGAAGAGAACTTCTGAATTAAATATTTTGAATATATATATATTTTTTAAACACATACATGATACTGATTTAACTGATACAACTACATATACACAAACATATGAATATGTTTAAAAAAACAAACAAATATGTACGTAAGTGTTCCAGTTTCCACTTTCTGGGGTCTGGGCGAGCGGGCGGCTGGTGCTCTCACAGTCTGGAGTCTGGAGCATAGCCCTCTAAATTGACAAGAGGGCTATATCTGGAGTTTGAAATCTGGAATCTGAACTCTGGCCTCTGGGATTTTGTACTCTGGATTCTAAACTCTGGAAAAATCACCCTTCGACCCAGGCTTCGGACCTTCACCCTCCGCACAAGATGAAGAAGGCTCCGAGACTTTTCATGATTTCATCCTTCTCCCGAGACTTCACTTTTGACTTTTCAGTTTTCTTTTTTTTAATCCTTCTTTTCATAGCCTGTTCTATTTTCAGAAGGCTATGTTCTTTTACATATTTACAATGATGTCAATCTACATATTTTTGTATAAATTATGTATTTACGTAATTAATAATTATAACATACGAGTAACGAGACTATAATTTTTTAACAACAAAAATCATTAGTGGCCATGTACATACTATATAGTATTCATGTACAGAATATTATTATTATTATGTACAGTATTGTACATAACAGTGTAAAAAATACTGTACATAATAATACAGATACTATGTCAGACTATGACTCTATGTATGCACTCAAGATGGAATTTTATGCTCCTAAATATTTTTCAGTACAATGAGTAAATAATTTTGATACAATTTTGATTGACATCCAATCAATGATGAAAGTATGCAAAATCATCTAAATATTTGCTAAAAAAACTTAAAAAGTACTAAAGTACATCATGTCCATCTCTACTCTAGAGAAAGAAAAAATTGCCACAACGGTGAACACTGAACAGACTAATAACGTCCTAGCAACCCAAAGTGGCAAAGTCCCAAACTAAATAGTCCGAATTCTTGGAAGTCCTATTTAACTCCTATGTAGGTCCAGTGACCAATTTGGACTGACGTCACATATGTGTGAGTCACTATCAGTTTTTACTTATTTTGTTTCCTACCAAAAAATGATACTCCTACAGTCTACAGTCTACGTATATTAATACAATAAAACTTTACCATAATTTCATAATTTCTCTACAATGAGTCAATGACAATAGATATTTTTAAACTATATATTTCAGGTTTGTATAAGTTATATAAAAAAACATAAAATATAAAAAACAATAAAAACTGTTATGGTGCACTCGCGTATAGATAGGGTTTGGAATATATTTTGGAAGTTCTATCCGATATATTTTTTTGGAAATAAAATATAAAATCGGATGCCATGCCCGTCGTAAAAAAAACGCCACATTTTGACACGTCACTACATAGAGTCAGTAGTCAGTAGTCAGTTGTCGCTCTAGTTCAGACTGTTTTTTCTCACTTGTGTGTGTGTGCAGTGAGTGCGAGTTGAGCCTTGCAAGGCTTGAGACAGTTGAGAGTTCATCTCACCTAAACCCAATTTTAAAATATAAAATAACGTTCATACGTTTAAATTCTACCCGTTAAGCGTTTAACGTTGAATGTACATTGTCATATATTGCCATAGTTTGGTCCAGTATATTTTGAGAAGGGATCAAATTCCAGGTCAAGATGTCGTCCAGATTCGTCCAGATAACAAAACATTATCTGATCTATATAGCAATATGGGACCAAATACGCAATAGTAGGTGCACTATCCAGGTGGCGCTGACCGATTTTTTCACCCAATATAGCATGCATATACGTTCCTACGTTCCTACGTTATGTGTATGTGTATGTGTATGTGTATGTGTTTCTATATGTG
>LUCW03001602.1:35000-45829 GCA_001586965.3 Sphaeroforma sirkka | reverse complement strand
TTTAAATTTTAAATCTTAAACTTTAAATTTTAAATTTTAAATTTTAAATTTTAAATTTTAAATTTTAAATTTTAAATTTTAAATTTTAAATTTTAAATTTTAAATTTTAAATTTTAAATTTTTAAATTTTAAATTTTAAATTTTAAATTTTAAATTTTAAATTTTAAATTTTAAATTTTAAATTTTAAATTTTAAATTTTAAATTTTAAATTTTAAATTTTAAATTTTAAATTTTAAATTTTAAATTTTAAATTTTAAATTTTAAATTTTAAATTTTAAATTTAAATTTTAAATTTAAATTTTAAATTTTAAATTTTAAATTTTAAATTTTAAATTTTAAATTTTAAATTTTAAATTTTAAATTTTAAATTTTAAATTTTAAATTTTAAATTTTTTTAAATTTTAAAATTTAAAAATTTTAAATTTTAAATTTTAAATTTTAAATTTTAAATTTTAAATTTTAAATTTTAAATTTTAAATTTTAAATTTTAAATTTTAAATTTTAAATTTTAAATTTTAAATTTTAAATTTTAAATTTTAAATTTTAAATTTTAAATTTTAAATTTTAAATTTTAAATTTTAAATTTTAAATTTTAAATTTTAAATTTTAAATTTTAAATTTTAAATTTTAAATTTTAAATTTTAAATTTTAAATTTTAAATTTTAAATTTTAAATTTTAAATTTTAAATTTTAAATTTTAAATTTTAAATTTTAAATTTTAAATTTTAAATTTTAAATTTTAAATTTAAATTTTAAATTTTAAATTTTAAATTTTTTAAATTTTAAATTTTAAATTTTAAATTTTAAATTTTAAATTTTAAATTTTAAATTTTAAATTTTAAATTTTAAATTTAAATTTTAAATTTAAATTTTAAATTTTAAATTTAAATTTTAAATTTTAAATTTTAAATTTTAAATTTTAAATTTTAAATTTTAAATTTTAATTTTAAATTTTAAATTTTAAATTTTAAATTTTAAATTTTAAATTTTAAAATTTTAAATTTTAAATTTTAAATTTTAAATTTTAAATTTAAATTTTAAATTTTAAATTTTAAATTTTAAATTTTAAATTTTAAATTTTAAATTTTAAATTTTAAATTTTAAATTTTAAATTTAAAATTTTAAATTTTAAATTTTAAATTTTAAATTTTAAATTTTAAATTTTAAATTTTAAATTTTAAATTTTAAATTTTAAATTTTAAATTTTAAATTTTAAATTTTAAATTTTAAATTTTAAATTTTAAATTTTAAATTTTAAATTTTAAATTTTAAATTTTAAATTTTAAATTTTAAATTTTAAATTTAAATTTTAAATTTTAAATTTTAAATTTTAATTTTAAATTTTAAATTTTAAATTTTAAATTTTAAATTTTAAATTTTAAATTTTAAATTTAAATTTTAATTTTAAATTTTAAATTTTAAATTTTAAATTTTAAATTTTAAATTTTAAATTTTAAATTTTAAATTTAAATTTTAAATTTTAAATTTTAAATTTTAAATTTTAAATTTTAAATTTTAAATTTTAAATTTTAAATTTTAAATTTTAAATTTTAAATTTTAAATTTTAAATTTAAATTTTAAATTTAAAATTTTAAATTTTAAATTTTAAATTTTAAATTTTAAATTTTAAATTTTAAATTTTTTAAATTTTAAATTTTAAATTTTAAATTTTAAATTTTAAATTTTAAATTTTAAATTTAAATTTTAAATTTTAAATTTTAAATTTTAAATTTTAAATTTTAAATTTTAAATTTTAAATTTTAAATTTTAAATTTTAAATTTAAATTTTAAATTTTAAATTTTAAATTTTAAATTTAAATTTTAAATTTTAAATTTTAAATTTTAAATTTTAAATTTTAAATTTTAAATTTTAAATTTTAAATTTTAAATTTTAAATTTTAAATTTTAAATTTTAAATTTTAAATTTTAAATTTTAAATTTTAAATTTTAAATTTTAATTTTAAATTTTAAATTTTAAATTTTAAATTTTAAAAATTAAAAAACTTAAATTTTAAATTTTAAATTTTAAATTTTAAATTTTTAAATTTAAATTTTAAATTTTAGGTTCCTGAAATCCCTGTGGAAACACCTAGCCTGTTTAAAGTTTAAATTTTAAAGGATAAATGTTGGGGAAGCAAATTCTGAGGTTGGTAAAGAGGATTAATCTTTAAGGATGACTCGTTAAATCCTAAAGCCTTGGAAGAAGAGGTATCTACTACCGCGGAAATTTTAAATTTTAAATTTCCGTGTATCACCTTTAAGTTTTAAAGCTCAGGACCCCAGTTTGCCCCCTGAAATTTTTGCCGTCAAATATTGGGGATAAAATTCGAAAGGCTTTTAAATTCGTGGATACGAATGTCGGGGGGCATTATAACTCCAAATCTAAAGGACACTTTAAATTTTAAATCCGGAGTGAAAAGGAAGTATTGGACCTGTCCGAAAATTTCGGTTTCGCCATCGATGGAGAAGCCATTCCATTCAGCTCAAATCTTGGGGCCGAAGCTGAGGACGCCATAACTCGACAACGAGTGGCTGGATCCTCTCAATCTTAACGCCAATTGAACTTTAAATTTTGAAGCGCTTTGAAGGAGCTAGCGGCAGCAGCAGTTGTGGACCCCCTCTATCGTGTCCCACTTGGCTGATATTCTTCCTATACCGAAATTTTAAAAAAAAATTTCGGGCCGGGTTTCGAAATTTTAAGACCTACTGGTTTACCAGCCAGTATGTTTAAATTTTAAACTTTAAATTTTACCACTGGCGAGATAGATAATATTTCAAAATTTAATCTCTATAATTCTGATGCTAAATTCGACCATCCTCTTGACAAACCTAACCCTGTCAGAGGATAAATCGTATGGAACTTTATGAGGCTTACCATCCTCGTAATATCGACCCTCATTTTTAAACTTTAAATGGTAATCACGATTTTGGCAATCGCTACACCAGTACCTCGTTAGAGAGTTCCCGCTCTAAATCCTGAGGATGAGGAAGTGAGAACCAGACATACTAAATCTCAAATTTTACGCTCTGGTATGCAAGTCCTTGAAATTTTAAATATTGAATGACTCTGACCTTAACGATTAAAGCGGATAACATTCGCTATCTAATCGATAACAAGAGAAAGGAAATAGACACCATCTTAAACTAGCAGCCCGTAACACTGAGCATGAGCCTCGTGAACACTTAGAACCAAGCTTTATAAAGCAGCTAGGTAACGCGCAGGCTGAGTTCGATTTCTCTACTAATGAGAGTACAGTGGAGACACTGAAGGCCTTCGACCAACTTAAGGAGTCTTTAAGCCTTAGGGATAAGCAGATGATGAATGCCTTTATTCATTTCTGCGAGCCAGGTGAATGGCGAACTATCTTGAAGGTTTCATGAGCCCAACTGGAAAGCCCTACCCTGGCACCAGTTGCGTGATAATATACTTAACACCTTTTTTTTAAAGATGCACGTGACCGTGAACTTCTAAGTCTCGCAAGTTCTTTGCGAACGATACCACTATTCGAGGTGCTCTAGCTCATATGACACATATGAATACTGGATGGGTGGTCGTACCTATACTGGCGAATACTTATTAATTTGTCAGATGATGGAGACTCTGGGAGCTAACCTCTTTAAGAAAGTCAATGATGACATCATCGCCTATGGTGATTTGCGATCTATGCCTTGGTCTGTCTTTTTAAGATAGTACACAAGCATACCAATTCCTCTACTAGAGTACTTAGTACCACGAGCTACACCCAGCCCACTAAGCGAAACGCAGTAAATTTTAAATTGCGCGTAGTACTAAGAAACCTCGCACTACTACTGGAATTTAACTGGCTCTACTTCTACCGAACCGAAAGGTGATAAGAAGGTGAGAGCGCCTTGCAAGAAGTGTGGTTACAACCTCACAAAACGTAATGGCAAGTGGAAATGGTAGACACGACCCTGTTAAGTGTGCAATTTTAAATTTTAGATTTTGGACACTATATAAAGAGTGTGCTTTTGCAAGGGTACTAACGGTTGGCACAAAAGGATTGCAAGGACTTACCAGACGTCCAAATTTAAGCACTGACAGTACCATATGTGCGCACTAGAGCAAGATTATGAGAAAATGTTCAATAAAATCTATACCAAAGGAGATGAACGTATCTTTCAAACAGTTTTCGTAAATGGAGAAAAAAAATTTTATGGCACTATTTGATCCAGGGGCTGAAGTCTCTGCTATCTCATGCCGAGTAGCCTTTACGCTACAGATATGGCTGTCCATAACGAAACAACTGATTTAATCTTGGGAAATGGCAAAGTTACTACTTGCGAACAAGCCATTGACTATGCACACATAATGCTGTCAGATAGAAGAGAAGTGAAGACTCACCTAATCGTTACTGACATGTCTCAGAAATACGATTTAATTATAGGTATGACTGATCTTCTCAGTTTAGGTATAACACTCACTGGTCTGCCTAATGGGCTAGACCCGAATAAAGATCAGTCAGATGATAATATGTTAAAGATACCTAAACCTCCGGAAGGTGAAGCAAAGGATATGATTCCGCACTTCACCGATATAATTATGGACTTAATTATACAAAACAGGAAGATTGCAATAACTGACTGGTGTATGTTTAAGTTCTCTAATGGGTACGTTAGACTTGACTTGACAAACGTCGACTTCTCTAAGTTAAAGTGTCCTTCACATAACTACGTGAGTTGGAGACACAAAGACGTTGTCAAAACCCAAATCGAAGATTGGTTAAAACAGGGTCTAATTGAAATCAATTATGATGCAACCCCAGTTAACTTAGCTCTCTTAGCGGTCGATCAATATAAATCTGATGGAACGTTTAGTAAAACAAGAGTAGTACTAGACCTGTCGCCAATCAACAAACTAATTCCGCAACATAGTTTTCCCTTACCTAAGATAAGCGAGATACTACGCAAAATGGAGGGTGCGACTATCTTTTCCAAGATAGACTTAAAAGCTGCATTCCATCAACTACAGATATATGAGCCTCATAGGAAATACTTTTCCTTTACTTGGCAAGGTAAGAAGTACCAGTTTAAAGGTGCACCTGAAGGCTTACACATGTTACCTTCTTTCTTCCAACAAGTTATGATGGAACTATTTGCGGACCTGTCGTATAACGTATCAGTCTATTTAGATGATATAGTTATCTTTACAAAGACAGCACGTGAACATGCTAAACTCGTTAAAGAAGTCTTAAAGCGACTTAATCATGCTAAACTTAAGATTAACGAAGACAAGTGTTCTTTTGCTAAAGATACTATACACTTACTTGGCTACAAAGTATCTGCAGCAGGGGTAGAAATTGATCCTGGCAAGAAACAGTTTCTGTTGGATTTATCAACACCAATTACTGGAAGAGATGTGAACTCTGTGTGTGGGTTTGTTAACTTCTTCTCGGATTCGGTACCGCATCTTTCTCATTACTTAAAGCCTTTCAGTCACCTACGGCTGCACAAAGGACCTTTGGGAAAGCTTTGACTAAAGAATGTGATGATGCATTTAAACTAGTCAAAAGTAAAGTAATGGACGCACCCATCATGCAGTACCCTGTGGATGGTGTCCCGTTCCAAGTAGCAACCGACGCTTCAGATCGAGCGGTAGGTGGAGTGCTTTACCAAACGATAAATGGTAAACCGCGCTACATACAATTCTTTAGCAAGAGTTATAATAAGAGTCAACGTAATTACCCTACCGTTAAACAAGAGCTCCTTGCTATAGTTACTGCGCTAAGACAGTTTAAAGACTACCTTTATGGAAGTTACTTTACTGTCGCCTGTGATCAAAAGTCTTTAACATACTTAAAAGATATGAACCCTGATTCACAGTTGGTGAGCCGCTGGCATGACATTATTGCCAAGTTCGCCTTTAATATAACACACATTCCAGGAATACATAACCATCTTCCTGACATGCTCTCTCGACTTGTGCCCGACTACCAGAAAACAGTCAAAGAGTTATTAGCAACCGATTGGATGCTAAATAAGAAATGGTTTAACCTCGCTCAATCACGATGGGGTCCATTTACTGTTGATATGTTTGCCGCAGAACATAACAAACAGGTTTCTGAATATAGGTCGTTGACTCATCCTAAAGGTGATGCATTTCAGCTTGACTTATCAAAGCATAATGCGTGGGCTAACCCACCTTGTCAACTTATCGCACAGTTGTTAAATTATGTTAATATTACTAAATCTACCATTACGCTGTGTTGTCCCTTACGTAACTCCGACCCATGGATACGTGATTTAATTAATATGATTCAAGACGAACCTATTTATGTCGACCGTGAAACCGACACGTTCTTGTATCAGGGATCCTATTCT
This sequence comes from Sphaeroforma sirkka, assembly GCA_001586965.3. NCBI lineage: Eukaryota > Ichthyosporea > Ichthyophonida > Sphaeroforma > Sphaeroforma sirkka. The sequence continues at coordinate 39,489 of LUCW03001602.1, read as the reverse complement.
ATTAAGAAGACGCCTTGGAAACACACCATTGTTTGTCGCATCGGTCCTGCAGGTACCACTAAGTGGAAACCCTCAACCCTAACCCTAAAACCCTTTATATATTTCACTTTTTTGAAATTATATATTTCACTTTTGAAATTTTATATATTTCACTTTTGAAATTTATATATTTCACTTTTTGAAATTTATATATTTCACTTTTGAAATTTATATATTTCACTTTTGAAATTTATATATTTCACTTTTGAAATTTATATATTTCACTTTTGAAATTTATATATTTCACTTTTTGAAATTTATATATTTCACTTTTGAAATTTTATATATTTCACTTTTTGAAATTTATATATTTCACTTTTGAAATTTATATATTTCACTTTTTTTGAATTTTATATATTTCACTTTTTTGAAATTTATATATTTCACTTTTGAAATTTATATATCACTTTTTTGAAATTTATATATTTCACTTTTGAATTTTATATATTTCACTTTTTGAAATTTATATATTTCACTTTTGAAATTTATATATTTCACTTTTTAGAAATTTATATATTTCACTTTTTGAAATTTATATATTTCACTTTTGAAATTTATATATTTCACTTTTGAAATTTATATATTTCACTTTTTTTGAAATTTATATATTTCACTTTTGAAATTTATATATTTCACTTTTGAAATTTATATATTTCAATTTTTTGAAATTTATATATTTCACTTTTGAAATTTATATATTTCACTTTTTTGAAATTTATATATTTCACTTTTGAAATTTATATATTTCACTTTTTTGAAATTTATATATTTCACTTTTGAAATTTATATATTTCATATTTTTGAAATTTATATATTTCACTTTTGAAAATTTATATATTTCACTTTTGAAATTTATATACAACACTTTTGAAATTTATATATTTCACTTTTGAAATTTATATATTTCACTTTTGAAATTTATATATATTTCACTTTTGAAATTTATATATTTCACTTTTGAAATTTATATATTTCACTTTTGAAATTTATATATTTCACTTTTTGAAATTTATATATTTCACTTTTGAAATTTATATATTTCACTTTTGAAATTTATATATAACCTCACTTTTGAAATTTATATATTTCACTTTTTGAAATTTATATATTTCACTTTTTGAAATTTATATATTTCACTTTTGAAATTTATATATTTCACTTTTGAAATTTATATATTTCACTTTTGAAATTTATATATTTCACTTTTGAAATTTATATATTTCACTTTTGAAATTTATATATTTCACTTTTTGAAATTTATATATTTCTTTTTGAAATTTATATATTTCACTTTTGAAATTTATATATATCAAACTTTGAAATTTATATATTTCACTTTTGAAATTTATATATTTCACTTTGAAATTTATATATTTCACTTTTTTGAAATTTATATATTTCAAGCACATCTCAAACCGCTGACACTCGAAATCTCACTTTAGACGTGAACACAACATCAACAGTGCGAAAGTGAACGCCAAACAATAGAAACACCCAAACCCCCAAAAATCGCCAAGAAAATTTCCCACACCAAGAATTGAACACGTGACCACCACATCAACAAAGTACCGAAATACCACCACTAGACCACAGCCGGTTGATTTTAGCCGGCAAAAGGTCTAGTCATAAGTTGACGACGCCATGGCCGGGGCCATACCTCTTACGGGGACGATCTAGCAAGCCTGATCCGAGCGACAATGGAAACAGCACTCAAGCCGATCAACGTGAAGATATCTCAACTAGAGGAAAATGTCAATAAGGTACGTACATCTGAGAAAGGCAACACCAAGGTAAGTGGTGAGAAAAGTGTTGAAGAGCGCCTGAATAGACTTGAGTCTGCTTATAGTCTCTTACAAGAACAGAACAATCAACTCAAAGTAGAGAATGAACAGCTCAAACGCAAACTACACCAAGCAACCAACACAACAGACACACATACACCTATGCCAACCATGAACACCACTGATTTCCCCAATTTGGGCGAATCACAATCGGACCCGAAGCAAAGGCCTGGACCGAAATCATTTAAAGAAATGCTCAATCAAACTAGAAGCCCATCCTCTCGCGAGGCACAGGAAGCTCTCTTTAAGCCAAGCAAACCCCCATCTATTTGGGATTGTCAGGATCACTGGGAGCTCTCTGCACTATACTTTAACTGCAACACTCACGCTTTAGAGGATGGATCACTTCCAACCAACAAACACCTATCGAAATGGCTATGGAACTTTCACTTATTGAAAAAGATCCCCATCTTACACGCTTCGTATCTTTACAAAGATCGAAGCGCAGTTGAATTAGTCGTTCCTGCACGCTTTAGTTCTAAAACCAAACAGATTCTATTAGCACGCGGCTGGCGTACAAACAACAAAGGCGCCGACCCTATGAATGTGACCAATCCTATCGCAATCAATGGAGCACGTACTCGTTTAACCACCGCTTATAAAAGTGCACTAGAACGTGAGAAATGTCCACCCCAGTACCCTAGAGTGCTCGCATACCTGCTCAGTAGAGTACCCGACGATCCAACACAGCCTAAATCTAAAGCAAATTCTACAGATTCCGAAACAGCAACCACTAGTTCCAATATAACAAACACACTCGCCATAACTATTAGTTCGCCCGCAGATATACAAACATCTGCTAGGTCAGAGAGTGATCATATGGAAGTACAATCAGAGATCACTAAATTATCGTCATACCTCAAACGTAAGTGTCAAAGCGATAGCGATAACGAACGAGCTAGAACTAGACTCGAAGGCAACGATGATGAATCGTTAGATACTCTATCTGAAGATGAATTGGTCGCAGTCTTAGGAGATGGGTTTAACTCACCACCAATCAGTGATCCAGAAACGAGAAAGGAACTCTCTGACTTTATACAAACCCGTACTGATAGTAAGATGAAATCGCAATGAGTGACATTCTCGTGTATTATGTCAATCTAAATTCTCTAATGAATGTAGCTAAACAATACGAAATAATACGCTCACTTTGCAGTCAATGCGATGCCCTGTGTTTAGTAGAGACCTGGGGTTATACCGATCGTTTGAATGCTGTGTGTAATAATACTAATACAAATCTGATCTACGCCTCACCGCCTTCGGCCAGTGCTCATCGCGGGGGCAGAAATAACGGTGTTGCCGTGATTAGTAGACACAATGCATATCAATTTAGATTGCACGCTTTTAGTCAATATTTCGTGGCTTTCACGTTTCGCGCAGTGACTGTTGCTTGTGTATATTTGGCGCCATCCCTAGGGGACGATGTATATAATGTGCTATTATCTCTGAATTGCAAACCACACGTGTTGTGTGGCGACATGAATTTTCGTGATATCGAATATGGCGACGATAAAATCATTTCTCCTGCGCGCAGAGAATCGATCGAATTCTACACACGACTACATAGGCTAGATCATGTACTCCCATCGCAATCTGGGAATATACGGGTCGATCACGTATATGCACAAGCACGCACAAAGACATCACTATCTCTTATACGTTGTAAAGATATCGGGCTCAGGACAGATCACGAGTGGGTATTTGCAATACAAATTGAATCACCAGATACTCAGACAGTACACACTAAACCTGCAGACATAGAATGTATGCCATCTCAGGGCTACAACAGATATCGCATTCGAACCTATAACTGCAAAAAAATGTGCGCTATACACGTACATTTTGCGCCAGAATTCGGGTGTTTGCTAAGACATGGATAAAACGAGTTCAGAACTCAGATCAGAATGACATCAAAATCATATACGACTCTATAATCAATCAGTTTTGGAAACGAGCACAAGGCTGTTTCTACGGTTACTTCTTAGAAAGTAATCCTCATAGATCATGCACACCCCTCCGCTCCACAGAACGAGTACCCAATGATGCTATAGTCAGGTTGTTCTCTAAACAGCGAAAATCTAGAACAAGACAACCCACTATACCAAATACCACAGAACCAACTGCACATATTATTAGTTCGTTTTTTAGAAAAGTTATTCAACAGAGATGCCTTCTACAAGATACCAGAGAAAACACACTCAGAATTTATCCCGATAGACCATGATGTTTTCACTACAGGAAATATTATGGATGCAATTTTGAGATACGATAGTCGAAAAGGCTCAGGCCCGGATGGCATACATATCGATCTCTTAAAAGCTGCAATAGAACCGTACCCTAGAGGCCACAAAGACCAGGGGAAACCCAATCCCAAATCGCCAATTCTCAAGGTGTTGCACCTGTTATTCACTAAGATACTTCACACGGGAGAGATACCTGATGCATGGCTATGCACTCTTATAGTACCTATCCCTAAGATTGATATACCGTTAGGTCCAGAGCAATTCCGACCTATAACGCTCACCCAGATATTAAGACGCATCTTCCAAATCGTGTTGCTCAGTCATATTAACAAATTAGATGCATTTAAAACACACAAAAGACAAGGT
>LUCW03001602.1:0-30000 GCA_001586965.3 Sphaeroforma sirkka | reverse complement strand
TAAAGCTTATCGTAAATACAATTTCAAAGAAACATGAACTCACAAAAGCTCACTGCAACAATTAACAAACAACCGCATACAATACGAAATGGCACTTGGATAATAAAACGACCAATGAAAACGAAGCCATACACAATGAATAGCAAATCAGCCAATAGAAACACACATATACATCAATGTGTAGGGATTTAAGCCAATTTGATTGGCTCTCCTACAAAAAATTCGCTAAAAAAATTCACGAGTTTACGCCAATCATCTAAAATAGAACATTTTCTTGAAAGTTTTTTTTTTTGAAAAAAATGTGGGAAAAACTCTCAACCCCTAAACTTAGAACTCGGGGCTTATTTCATCGATTTTCATCCCTGAAATTAATCCTGTGTTTCGTTGACTATGTCCTTTTTTTTTTTTAGTAATCGAGATGATAGTCAATCTTTTCTCAACCGACCCCGACCGGAACTGTTGGTATCCATTATGGTACCTCCAGACGAAGGGACCCCAGTGATAGACTACAGTAGTAGGCGTATTTCTATATACGTTAATAATGTTTTACGTCGTCAGCTCGAGAGTAATATGGGACTTGTTCTCAAATTAATATAAGTATAGGTGGGTCAGCCTGAGAGAACGTAAGAGTAATTTGAGACTTCTTCTCAGATTATTATGTTTATAGAAAACGGGCCACCGGCTAGCCGAGAGCCGACGCTCGAGACTGAGTGTGGTAACAGCGGCTAGCCAAGAGCCGAGGTCCGAGACGGAGTGTGGTAACAGAGAATATGATATATTTATTTCTAGAAAATATATCCGAGTGCTAAAGTGTTCTGCATAAGGTTTCTCATACTGATCATATGAGTTTTTTTACCCTGGCCAACGCAAGTGGTTCAACACTAGTACAAAAACACCATCAGTATATAACTGAGGGTGAGATCATAAATAAATCCATTCGAATGCACCATACATTAGATACACTAGCACTTTACTATTAGTCCCCACACCGCACGCTAACAACTTAGATTTAAAGTCTACTACATTGTACTCTAACACCCAGTGTCTCATTACCTCTTGAACCTGGACACCCATATATCACCTGCTCAGACAAAGGAATTGTCAGACGACAATTTGAGCATCTGCGTGTTAAAATGAATACAATTGTATCGTCTACGGGTTTTCCAAATCAATAGCTGCCCTGTGAGTTAGATGGCCATTCCTCCGGCGTCTGCTTGTCCAAAGTCACTGAGCATGTTTTCAGAGTCCGTGGAGAGTTCATCACTCTGCGAAATGAATCAATGAACTGCTTCACTGATGACGACAAATTTTGCGGAGTAACAATTGCCAAGTGCAAATCCGCTGGTTCCAAAACAATTCTGCCAGGGAATTTAATCACAGTTGTCAATTCCTGAGCACTACTAGGGCCACAAACTCTGTCGGCATCTCATCGGGTGCCAGAACATATTTCAAAATTTAATCTCTGTAGCTCTGATGCTACCATTGACCATCCTCTTGACAAACCTAACCCTGTCAGAGGATATGATCGTATGGAACTCGATGAGGCTTACCATCCTCGTAATATCGACCCTCATTTGTCAACTAACCCTGGTAATCACGATTTTGGCAATCGCTACACCAGTACCTCGTTAGAGAGTTCCCGCTCTAATCCTGAGGATGAGGAAGTGAGAACCAGACATACTCGTCTCAGGCTATTACGCTCTGGTATTCAAGTCCTTGAGGACCGTCTATTGAATGACTCTGACCTTGACGATAGGAAAGCGGATAACATTCGCTATCTAATCGATAACAAGAGAAAGGAAATAGACACCATCTTGGCACTAGCAGCCCGTAGCACTGAGCATGAGCCTCGTGAACACTTAGAACCAAGCTTTATAAAGCAGCTAGGTAACGCGCAGGCTGAGGTCGATTTCTCTACTAATGAGAGTACAGTGGAGACACTGAAGGCCTTCGACCAACTTAAGGAGTCTGCCAGCCTTAAGGATAAGCAGATGATGAATGCCTTTATTCATTTCTGTGAGCCAGGTGAATGGCGAACTATCTTGAAGGCTCATGAGCCCAACTGGAAAGCCCTACCCTGGCACCAGTTGCGTGATAATATACTTAACACCTTTTTTTGAAGATGCACGTGACCGTGAACTTTTAGAGTCTCGCAAGTTCTTTGCGAACGATACCACTATTCGAGGTGCTCTAGCTCATATGACACATATGAATACTCGGATGGGTGGTCGTACCTATACTGGCGAATATTTATTAATTTGTCAGATGATGGAGACTCTGGGAGCTAACCTCTTTAAGAAAGTCAATGATGACATCATCGCCTATGGTGATTTGCGATCTATGCCTTGGTCTGTCTTTGAGAAGATAGTTCACAAGCATACCAATCCCTCTACTAGAGTACTTAGTACCACGAGCTACTCCCAGCCCACTAAGCGAAACGCAGTAGAGACTAATACTGCGCGTAGTACTAAGAAACCTCGCACTACTACTGGAGGGGGTACTGGCTCTACTTCTACCGAACCGAAAGGTGAAAAGAAGGTGAGAGCGCCTTGCAAGCAGTGTGGTTACAACCTCACAAAACGTAATGGCAAGTGGAATGGTAGACACGACCCTGTTAAGTGTGCACCAGGCAAGCCAGATTTTGGACACTATATGAAAGAGTGTGTTATTTGCAAGGGTACTAACGGTTGGCACAAAGAGGATTGCAAGGACTTACTGGACGTCCCAAGTTAAGCACTGACAGTACCATATGTGTGCACTAGAGCAAGATTATGAGAAAATGTTCAATAAAATCTATACCAAAGGAGATGAACGTATCTTTCAAACGGTTTTCGTAAATGGAGAAAAAGTTATGGCACTATTTGATCCAGGGGCTGAAGTCTCTGCTATCTCACGCCGAGTAGCCTACGCTACAGATATTGCTGTCCATAACGAAACAACTGATTTAATCTTGGGAAATGGCAAAGTTACTACTTGCGAACAAGCCATTGACTATGCACACATAATACTGTCAGATAGAAGAGAAGTGAAGACTCGCCTAATCGTTACTGACATGTCTCAGAAATACGATTTAATTATAGGTATGACTGATCTTCTCAGTTTAGGTATAACACTCACTGGTCTGCCTAATGGGCTAGACCCGAATAAAGATCAGTCAGATGATAATATGTTAAAGATACCTAAACCTCCGGAAGGTGAAGCAAAGGATATGATTCCGCACTTCACCGATATAATTATGGACTTAATTATACAAAACAGGAAGATTGCACTAACTGACTGGTGTATGTTTAAGTTCTCTAATGGGTACGTTAGACTTGACTTAACAAACGTCGACTTCTCTAAGTTAAAGTGTTGACATTTACAAGGACTTGGACAATGACATTCCAATAGACATTACACTATCTTATATATGTAGTAGCGTGACTCCGCTTGACTTGATCAGACGCTAGCGAATATGCCTGCGACAAATATGCATTGATTTGATGTTGAATAGCACATATATCAACGAACACAGCGCGATGAAACGCCCGCTGCCCCGACCACGCCCTCCCTGAATGCCTACCGACAGGCACAGTTGCACATCGCGACCCGGTGATGTGGTAGTGAGTATGATACACTGGTGAGCCACTGTATCATACCTCATATTCAATGAAACGATATGCATATCTGTCACAGCTTAATCACAGACTGTGTCAATCCAGTTACGGTTGTCAAACGTCCGCACCACTACCAACTAGACAACTACAGCCAAATAAAACAACCCAACAAGGACAACAACCACAGACCGCAAAAGACTCAGTCATTAGACAGTCCAGTTCGCTCTCCCCTGAAAAGCAGGGTCACGGGAACTGCCAACACCTGCCGGTAGCCACACGTCCACCCCGGACATCAGGCATTGTATATAGCAATAGCGTGTAAACAAATAAAGATACCTAAACCCTAACCCTAAAACCTCACTGGTCTGCCTAATGGGCCAGACCCAAATAAAGATCAGTCAGGTGATAACATGTTAAAGATACCTAAACCTCCGGAAGGTGAAGCAAAAGATATGATTCCGCACTTTATCGATATAATTATGGACTTAATTACACAAAACAGAAAGATTGCGATAACTGACAGATGTATGTTTAAGTTATCTAACGGGTACGTTAAGCTTGACTTAACAAACGTCGACTTCTCTAAGTTAAAGTGTTCTTCACATAACTACGTGAGTTGGAGACACAAAGACGTTGTCAAAACCCAAATTGAAGATTGATTATAACAGGGTCTAATTGAAATCAATTATGATGCAACCCCAGTTAACTTAGCTCTCTTAGCGGTCGATCAATATAAATATGATGGAACGTTTAGTAAAACAAAAGTATTACTAGACCTGTCGCCAATCAACAAACTAATTCCGCAACATAGTTTTCCCTTACCTAAGATAAGCGAGATACTACGCAAAATGGAGGGTGCGACTATCTTTTCCAAGATAGACTTAAAAGCTGCATTCCATCAACTACAGATATATGAGCCACATAGGAAATACTTTTACTTTACTTGGCAAGGTAAGAAGTACCAGTTTAAAGGTGCACCTGAAGGCTTACACATGTTACCTTCTTTCTTCCAACAAGTTATGATGGAACTATTTGCGGACCTGTCGTATAACGTATCAGTCTATTTAGATGATATAGTTATCTTCACAAAGACAGCATATGAACATGATAAACTCGTTAAGGAAGTTTTAAAGCGACTATCCCATGCCAAACTTAAGATTAACGAGGACAAGTGTTCTTTTGCTAAAGGTACTATACACTTACTTGGTTACAAGGTATCTGCAGCAGGGGTAGAAATTGATCCTGGCAAGGAACAATTTCTGTTGGATTTATCAACACCGATTACTGTAAGAGATGTGAACTCTGTGTGTGAGTTTGTTAACTTCTTCTCAGATTCGGTACCTCATCTTTCTTATTATTTAAAGCCTTTCAGTCACCTACGGCTGCGCAAAGGACCTTTGGAAAAGCTCTAGACTAAAAAATGTGATGATGCATTCAAGCTAGTCAAAAGTAAAGTAATGGACGCACCCATCATGCAATACCCTGTAGATAGCGTCCCATTCCAAGTGGCAACCGACGCTTCAGACCGAGCGGTAGGTGGAGTGCTATACCAAACGATAATTCTTTAGCAAGAGTTATAATAAAAAAGTCAACGGAATTACCCTACCGTTAAACAAGAGCTCCTTGCTATAGTTAATGCGCTAAGACAGTTTAAAGACTACCTTTATAGAAGTTACTTCACTGTCGCCTGTGATCAAAAGTCTCTAACATACTTAAAAGACATGAACCCTGATTCACAGTTGGTGAGCCGCTGGCATGACATTATTGCCAAGTTCGCTTTTAATATAACACACATACCAGGAATACATAACCATCATCCTGACATGCTCTCTCGACTTGTCCCTGACTACCAGAAAACAGTTAAAGAGTTATTAGCAACCGATTGGATGCTGAATAAAAAATGGTATAACCTCGCTCAATCAAGATGAGGTCCATTTACTATTGATGTGTTCGCCGCAGAACATAACAAACAGGTTTCTGAATATAGGTCGTTGACTCGTCCTAAAGGTGATGCCTTTCAACTTGACTTATCCAAGCATAATCCGTGGGCTAACCCACCTTGGCAATTTATCGCACAGTTGTTAAACTATGTTAATTTTATTAAGTCTACCATTACGCTGTGTTGTCCCTTACGTAGCTCCGACCCATGGATACGTGATTTAATTAATATGATACAAGACGAGCCTATCTATGTCGACCGTGAAACCGATCCTGCAGGTACCACTAAGTGGAAACCCCCAACCGAGTTCTTAGCTAAACTAGAGGGGTCTAAGCAGTTCGAACAAAGCTCAAGACTCGTACAACACATGCACCCAACAAAAATGAAGTCGAGGTAATGCCGATTGAGACGGCATTGTAGAAATACGGCCTCCGGTCAGTCTAAAATATCAAGATCAATTGAGATAATACATTGGTTTTTATTTGTATTTTAAATAATTTAGTACAAGCTCTTTTTCCAATATTTCCAAAGTGTTCTAAATTCACTTTGATGGCTCCAATAGCCTGAGTATTTGGTATGACTCATCTACTTGGACCTATTTGAGACATTAGTAGATGTAGGATATTATAAACTAAATTTCATAATCTCCGAACTACTACTTATAGATTTTGGTCCTCCCGCCAATCTCCAAAATCCAATAAGTCTGTTTCTTTTTAACTTTTCTTCAGATGGAACTTTATTTATATCAGCTAATGTATTAACGTGACTTACGTTATTATGTCTATTTACAATTTAGGCAAGTGGTCATGAACATTTAGTACTTCTAGTGAAAATTATTCAATAAAGAACAGCTAGAGGTACGCCCTGTATGATCGAGGATATTTAGGCTCTTAACAAGAGGCAGTCCCGATCATTCTTACACAAGCTACCACTGCTAAATCCTAACTGACTAAATTGTATTTTAGTTTAATATAGTTTGAAACCTAGTAATTTCCATCGAAGTTTACACAGCTGAGGATCACTAAGAGAGCATAAACTAAGATATCTCGGACCAAGGACACAGTACGCCAAAACCAGCCGGCCCAATCGGCTGAACAGGTCTGGGCCCATAACATGGAGGCCGAGTTGGTACAAATTAGGGAGAATTTGGCCAGTCTGGTACAATATCAACAACTAGTTGCTAACTTAGAGCAGCAAGTGGAGGGTGCCAACTTGGCGCAATATCAACAACAGATTGCTGAGCTATAGCAACAAATACAGCAACTGTTGGGCCGACTGGAACGAGCTGCAGTCGGGAGGCCCACACTGAAGCTCAATAAACCTGACGTCTATGAAGGCAAGGCAGATGTATCGGCAGTGCGGGAATGGCTTTACCGTATGGAGCAGATGTTTGCCGCGGAAGGAGTAAATCTGGGGCATGAGTTGCCAGAGCAAGTAAAACTCCAGTATGCAAGCACGTTCTTGAGTGACCGTGCTCTTGCGTGGTTTAGGAAGAACCAGGGCAGTATAGCGCAGTGGGCCGATCTCAACCAGCAGATACAAGACATGGCGATTAGGCAGACCGGCGCTGTACGAGCTTATACCGAGAAGTTTCAAGAGCTGTTACTCAATATATCAAACATGCAAGAAAACGAGGCTGTGGCCATATACATCAAGAGACTTGACGACCAGTTGAAGATAGAGGTACGCTTGAAGTTGGCTAACGAAGACAGCATAGTAGAGGCAATGAAACTTACAGACATTGCAGGTTCGATCATTCAGAATTCACGTGGTGCACGTGACAAGGCAGAAAGCTCGGGTCAGGGCAGAGATGAAAATGGCAGCAGAGGCAAGTGCAACAAGTGTGGGAAGGCTGTCCATTTTGCCAAGGATTGTTTTTTTTGATGGAGAGTGCCGAAGGTGTGGCAAGAAAGGCCACATGGCAAACCTATTCAAGCAGGCATGACGGAACGGGTCGATCGCACGACGGCTAAGAGATAGCAAAATAATTTGGCGAGAAGAGTTGCTAATTGACGGTCGTGCAGTGCCATACTGGACAGTGGGGCTGAGATAAACTTGTTACCAAAGGGCTGGGCTGGTCCAAAATCGACGCTAGAATATCTATCGGCAGCTGGAGAGAGCTGGCTTGATGGGTTTGATGGGCGTAACCGATCGTATGGACGGGTTGAGCTCATGGTTGAGCTTGCTGGCAACGAGAGTCAGCAGACATTCCATAGGGGTTGACGCCAAGGTACTGAGGGTTCCTTTACTTGGGTGGCCATGGATACGAGATTATGTACTTGGGTCGTCGCTGACAGTCAGGACAAGAACAGACCAGGTATTGAAGTTTGAGGAAGACTTGGCTTGGGGACCATCGGAGTCGCCCAGGAACGAAGTGCTTCCTGCGGAGGAATGGATGACTTTGGTAATTCAAGATTTGGAAGTCTATCATCACGGGGGCTGAACATACGATCGTGATACAAGATGGTGCTAGCCCTGTTTACATATACTATGAGGAAAACATTCCTCAGAAGAGAATTCCTCAGAGAGAGAGAGACATCAGGACTGAAGTTCATCGTATGCTTAAGGAACACGTTATTGAGGAGTGTGTCTGGCAGACTGATTGGAACTTGCAGCCGCTGGTGGTCTCTAAGAAGGAGCCTGGCACATGGCGTTTTTGTGCAAATTTGGTGCCATTGAATCGGCAAGTAAAGTTTCGGTCGTTCCCAGTGCCGAAAGAAGAGGACTTGGTGCGGAGTATAAATAGTTCTCTAAGTTGGATATGACACGTGGCTATTGGCAGGTGGAACTCGCACATGATTCACGGAAGTACACCACTTTCACTTTTGAAGGGAAGCGATATCGATACTTGAAGATGCCAATGGGGTTGGTTGATTCGGGATTTACATTACAGTCCCTGATGGAAGAGATTAAGGAGATCTCGAAGGAGTCTTCAATCTCAATCAAATTTTGGGACCGGCTCTAACAGGATTTAGATGCTCACTAACTTCTGTGCAAAAACAACCAGCCTTGAATCCGAACTCCGGGACCATAAATCCCAAACCCGTGCACCTATAGATAAAGACACACCCGACACTTTCCGACTTGGCTCTACAAGCCCGCCTGCTCCGCCTGCAAAAAGACCGCGGTCACAGACGCCCAATAGCAGCAGTGAGCCTCCCAGCTACCGCTCAAAAGTGGACAAATCTGCAAAACCGAGCCCTAAAAAACGCCCGACCCCATTAGCTTCTCAGTCCCAACCGCAGCCGCCAGTACCCGAACACCTTTTGACGAAAGTGGTGGGCCGCCCGATACCGGACAAAACTCTCCATGAAATGGATGACATAACTCCGGTATGGCTCTTCTTCCGAGCAATTTTCCCTAACGGCAAGCCCCCATCCCAATCAGTACTTGAAAAATACTGGCATGCCCAATCAGTCCTCAATCGCCACAACTTTCTCTGGTATTTTCCGTCTAAATCGGTATCTCAGCCAAATCGCCGCGGAAGCTCCACCAGTTTCATCCGCCAATGTGTTCCTAGCGACGCTATCACCCAGGTGAAACGATATGCAGCACTTACGTAAAAATGGCAGCTTGATGAAAACATCGACCCCCGCTCCCAATAACATCCCGACGCTACGACAACAGCTTTATTTCACTATCTCCGCACCAAGCGGGAGGCCCGCTGCACACATGAACGAGCGCCAAAAATTCTTGCCCGCAGCATGGATGCACACTACTGAGCCCACTCGTCAACTCCACTAACGCAGACATCTTCCAATCTACCGCGGATCGTATCCAGAAGGCTTACCAAGCAAAGCATGATGCAAACCTCTTCTCACCTAACCCACGAACCCCGGCAAACGCTAAAGAACCAGCGCGTGTGAAACCCGGACGACTTCATATACCAACGGTCTCCCCGACACAATCGTCCGACACGATGGATAGCAATACGCAGCCTCAGCTTTCCACGACAGACTCTTCGACGACAGGCAATGATATAGAAATAGCTTACATCGTTAAAGAAGAGAGCACAGTAGTATTGACCGATGATGAACAATGTTAGGACCAATGAGGATGACGCTCTTCAACCCACAAGGACTCAACATGGACAACGCAGCACACACAGATAAGTGTTTGAACGTTATATCGATTTTAAGTCAGGTTGATGTTATGTGTGTGGTTGAAACCTGGCATAACACCACGTTTCTTAATCATATACGCTCAAACACACGCTATCTTCCATTGTCGACTCACTTGGCCCAAGCTTAGAACGGGAATTTACTGACCACTTCTTCCCATCAATCTTTCCTGAACCACTACAGCAACTATGAGAGCCATACCACATGTTCATACATTGTAACATCCATACTTGTCATTTTTTTGAAATAAATAATATTATCCCTATCAAATACTACATCACACTACACGGCATAGTATATCTTACACCCTTCACACTGTGATATTGGTATCTTTTCAAAACACCACCCATCGAATTTTCAACTTGTACAGTCTTCACCGTACGCGGTGTTTTGTGTGTGCTTTGGCGTCCATATGGCCGTGTTCTACTTTCCACTCAAATCACTTACTGAAGAAGACGTCAGGCGATACATGAATCCCCCCAAGATTGGCGGTTTCTAACCAGATGTCGTGTGGGGAGATTTCAGCTTCAAAGCCCGGAAGTATGGCCACGCATCTACAAACCACGGACTACGTATGAAAACGATTGAGACTACTCTGTGTAACACGTGGCACTTGGACTACCTCTATGCTGGCGGCTCAACTGGTACAGAACATGCGTATCATCGACCTACCACCCCCCGCCTCCCTCCAAACTTATAAGCTGACGGACTACGGTATCTGTGGTGACCACACCTTTGGACTCGATCTCCAGATACTTCCCACGAATCAAATTCATCGACCCCAACAAATGCCAGCAATGCCGCCGCCTTCGGACCAACACCTCCTCCCATGGATATAACCGATATCACCATCGACTGTATCACCTACGCAACAAATCCCGCGCGCGACTATTCCAAGCCGAAATCCGGGCGCATCAGAACTTACTACGGTCGTATCTCACTTTACATAGACCAGCAGAAGGGCTGCTACGGATCATCGACCGTATCTGGCGCTATGCCACTAACCCACAAATCTTTGGATGGTTCTATTATGGCTTAAACAGACCCTGGGTTCAGCGGCTGCCAAACCACTCGTTCCGCTCACGTCTGACCGCCCAAAGCAATGCTCAAATGTTTAAAGATATTGCGTATCAACGACGGTCTCCGCGCCAACCCTGCATACCGGGTACCGATGGTACAGGCGCTACCCTCGCTGGCTACTTTGAGACCCTATTCAACTCTACAAACCCGTACGTGGTTTCACCGGATACCGAACCCTCTCCTGATGTCACTTCTACCATACGCCCCGACGATGTATTGGAGGCAATACTACGCTATCCTAATAAGGGATCTGGCCCCGATGGAATCAACATCCTTTTCCTGAAGGCCACAGTGGATCACTCTACCGAACGTCGGACATTAGGACGCCCCGATGCCAATAGCCCACTGATTAGACTCCTTGCCGAAGCATTCACTGAGCTACTGAAAGTGTAAACTTCGATGGAAATTACTAAGTTTCAAACTATATTAAACTAAAATACAATTTAGTCAGTTAGGATTTAGCAGTGGTAGCTTGGATCAGTCAGGTGATAACATGTTAAAGATACCTAAACCTCCGGAAGGTGAAGCAAAAGATATGATTCCGCACTTTATCGATATAATTATGGACTTAATTACACAAAACAGAAAGATTGCGATAACTGACAGATGTATGTTTAAGTTATCTAACGGGTACGTTAAGCTTGACTTAACAAACGTCGACTTCTCTAAGTTAAAGTGTTCTTCACATAACTACGTGAGTTGGAGACACAAAGACGTTGTCAAAACCCAAATTGAAGATTGATTATAACAGGGTCTAATTGAAATCAATTATGATGCAACCCCAGTTAACTTAGCTCTCTTAGCGGTCGATCAATATAAATATGATGGAACGTTTAGTAAAACAAAAGTATTACTAGACCTGTCGCCAATCAACAAACTAATTCCGCAACATAGTTTTCCCTTACCTAAGATAAGCGAGATACTACGCAAAATGGAGGGTGCGACTATCTTTTCCAAGATAGACTTAAAAGCTGCATTCCATCAACTACAGATATATGAGCCACATAGGAAATACTTTTACTTTACTTGGCAAGGTAAGAAGTACCAGTTTAAAGGTGCACCTGAAGGCTTACACATGTTACCTTCTTTCTTCCAACAAGTTATGATGGAACTATTTGCGGACCTGTCGTATAACGTATCAGTCTATTTAGATGATATAGTTATCTTCACAAAGACAGCATATGAACATGATAAACTCGTTAAGGAAGTTTTAAAGCGACTATCCCATGCCAAACTTAAGATTAACGAGGACAAGTGTTCTTTTGCTAAAGGTACTATACACTTACTTGGTTACAAGGTATCTGCAGCAGGGGTAGAAATTGATCCTGGCAAGGAACAATTTCTGTTGGATTTATCAACACCGATTACTGTAAGAGATGTGAACTCTGTGTGTGAGTTTGTTAACTTCTTCTCAGATTCGGTACCTCATCTTTCTTATTATTTAAAGCCTTTCAGTCACCTACGGCTGCGCAAAGGACCTTTGGAAAAGCTCTAGACTAAAAAAATGTGATGATGCATTCAAGCTAGTCAAAAGTAAAGTAATGGACGCACCCATCATGCAATACCCTGTAGATAGCGTCCCATTCCAAGTGGCAACCGACGCTTCAGACCGAGCGGTAGGTGGAGTGCTATACCAAACGATAATTCTTTAGCAAGAGTTATAATAAAAGTCAACGGAATTACCCTACCGTTAAACAAGAGCTCCTTGCTATAGTTAATGCGCTAAGACAGTTTAAAGACTACCTTTATAGAAGTTACTTCACTGTCGCCTGTGATCAAAAGTCTCTAACATACTTAAAAGACATGAACCCTGATTCACAGTTGGTGAGCCGCTGGCATGACATTATTGCCAAGTTCGCTTTTAATATAACACACATACCAGGAATACATAACCATCATCCTGACATGCTCTCTCGACTTGTCCCTGACTACCAGAAAACAGTTAAAGAGTTATTAGCAACCGATTGGATGCTGAATAAAAAATGGTATAACCTCGCTCAATCAAGATGAGGTCCATTTACTATTGATGTGTTCGCCGCAGAACATAACAAACAGGTTTCTGAATATAGGTCGTTGACTCGTCCTAAAGGTGATGCCTTTCAACTTGACTTATCCAAGCATAATGCGTGGGCTAACCCACCTTGGCAATTTATCGCACAGTTGTTAAACTATGTTAATTTTATTAAGTCTACCATTACGCTGTGTTGTCCCTTACGTAGCTCCGACCCATGGATACGTGATTTAATTAATATGATACAAGACGAGCCTATCTATGTCGACCGTGAAACCGATCCTGCAGGTACCACTAAGTGGAAACCCCCAACCGAGTTCTTAGCTAAACTAGAGGGGTCTAAGCAGTTCGAACAAAGCTCAAGACTCGTACAACACATGCACCCAACAAAAATGAAGTCGAGGTAATGCCGATTGAGACGGCATTGTAGAAATACGGCCTCCGGTCAGTCTAAAATATCAAGATCAATTGAGATAATACATTGGTTTTTATTTGTATTTTAAATAATTTAGTACAAGCTCTTTTTCCAATATTTCCAAAGTGTTCTAAATTCACTTTGATGGCTCCAATAGCCTGAGTATTTGGTATGACTCATCTACTTGGACCTATTTGAGACATTAGTAGATGTAGGATATTATAAACTAAATTTCATAATCTCCGAACTACTACTTATAGATTTTGGTCCTCCCGCCAATCTCCAAAATCCAATAAGTCTGTTTCTTTTTTTAACTTTTCTTCAGATGGAACTTTATTTATATCAGCTAATGTATTAACGTGACTTACGTTATTATGTCTATTTACAATTTAGGCAAGTGGTCATGAACATTTAGTACTTCTAGTGAAAATTATTCAATAAAGAACAGCTAGAGGTACGCCCTGTATGATCGAGGATATTTAGGCTCTTAACAAGAGGCAGTCCCGATCATTCTTACACAAGCTACCACTGCTAAATCCTAACTGACTAAATTGTATTTTAGTTTAATATAGTTTGAAACCTAGTAATTTCCATCGAAGTTTACACAGCTGAGGATCACTAAGAGAGCATAAACTAAGATATCTCGGACCAAGGACACAGTACGCCAAAACCAGCCGGCCCAATCGGCTGAACAGGTCTGGGCCCATAACATGGAGGCCGAGTTGGTACAAATTAGGGAGAATTTGGCCAGTCTGGTACAATATCAACAACTAGTTGCTAACTTAGAGCAGCAAGTGGAGGGTGCCAACTTGGCGCAATATCAACAACAGATTGCTGAGCTATAGCAACAAATACAGCAACTGTTGGGCCGACTGGAACGAGCTGCAGTCGGGAGGCCCACACTGAAGCTCAATAAACCTGACGTCTATGAAGGCAAGGCAGATGTATCGGCAGTGCGGGAATGGCTTTACCGTATGGAGCAGATGTTTGCCGCGGAAGGAGTAAATCTGGGGCATGAGTTGCCAGAGCAAGTAAAACTCCAGTATGCAAGCACGTTCTTGAGTGACCGTGCTCTTGCGTGGTTTAGGAAGAACCAGGGCAGTATAGCGCAGTGGGCCGATCTCAACCAGCAGATACAAGACATGGCGATTAGGCAGACCGGCGCTGTACGAGCTTATACCGAGAAGTTTCAAGAGCTGTTACTCAATATATCAAACATGCAAGAAAACGAGGCTGTGGCCATATACATCAAGAGACTTGACGACCAGTTGAAGATAGAGGTACGCTTGAAGTTGGCTAACGAAGACAGCATAGTAGAGGCAATGAAACTTACAGACATTGCAGGTTCGATCATTCAGAATTCACGTGGTGCACGTGACAAGGCAGAAAGCTCGGGTCAGGGCAGAGATGAAAATGGCAGCAGAGGCAAGTGCAACAAGTGTGGGAAGGCTGTCCATTTTGCCAAGGATTGTTTTTTTTGATGGAGAGTGCCGAAGGTGTGGCAAGAAAGGCCACATGGCAAACCTATTCAAGCAGGCATGACGGAACGGGTCGATCGCACGACGGCTAAGAGATAGCAAAATAATTTGGCGAGAAGAGTTGCTAATTGACGGTCGTGCAGTGCCATACTGGACAGTGGGGCTGAGATAAACTTGTTACCAAAGGGCTGGGCTGGTCCAAAATCGACGCTAGAATATCTATCGGCAGCTGGAGAGAGCTGGCTTGATGGGTTTGATGGGCGTAACCGATCGTATGGACGGGTTGAGCTCATGGTTGAGCTTGCTGGCAACGAGAGTCAGCAGACATTCCATAGGGTTGACGCCAAGGTACTGAGGGTTCCTTTACTTGGGTGGCCATGGATACGAGATTATGTACTTGGGTCGTCGCTGACAGTCAGGACAAGAACAGACCAGGTATTGAAGTTTGAGGAAGACTTGGCTTGGGGACCATCGGAGTCGCCCAGGAACGAAGTGCTTCCTGCGGAGGAATGGATGACTTTGGTAATTCAAGATTTGGAAGTCTATCATCACGGGGGCTGAACATACGATCGTGATACAAGATGGTGCTAGCCCTGTTTACATATACTATGAGGAAAACATTCCTCAGAAGAGAATTCCTCAGAAGAGAGAGACCATCAGGACTGAAGTTCATCGTATGCTTAAGGAACACGTTATTGAGGAGTGTGTCTGGCAGACTGATTGGAACTTGCAGCCGCTGGTGGTCTCTAAGAAGGAGCCTGGCACATGGCGTTTTTGTGCAAATTTGGTGCCATTGAATCGGCAAGTAAAGTTTCGGTCGTTCCCAGTGCCGAAAGAAGAGGACTTGGTGCGGAGTATAAATAGTTCTCTAAGTTGGATATGACACGTGGCTATTGGCAGGTGGAACTCGCACATGATTCACGGAAGTACACCACTTTCACTTTTGAAGGGAAGCGATATCGATACTTGAAGATGCCAATGGGGTTGGTTGATTCGGGATTTACATTACAGTCCCTGATGGAAGAGATTAAGGAGATCTCGAAGGAGTCTTCAATCTCAATCAAATTTTGGGACCGGCTCTAACAGGATTTAGATGCTCACTAACTTCTGTGCAAAAACAACCAGCCTTGAATCCGAACTCCGGGACCATAAATCCCAAACCCGTGCACCTATAGATAAAGACACACCCGACACTTTCCGACTTGGCTCTACAAGCCCGCCTGCTCCGCCTGCAAAAAGACCGCGGTCACAGACGCCCAATAGCAGCAGTGAGCCTCCCAGCTACCGCTCAAAAGTGGACAAATCTGCAAAACCGAGCCCTAAAAAACGCCCGACCCCATTAGCTTCTCAGTCCCAACCGCAGCCGCCAGTACCCGAACACCTTTTGACGAAAGTGGTGGGCCGCCCGATACCGGACAAAACTCTCCATGAAATGGATGACATAACTCCGGTATGGCTCTTCTTCCGAGCAATTTTCCCTAACGGCAAGCCCCATCCCAATCAGTACTTGAAAAATACTGGCATGCCCAATCAGTCCTCAATCGCCACAACTTTCTCTGGTATTTTCCGTCTAAATCGGTATCTCAGCCAAATCGCCGCGGAAGCTCCACCAGTTTCATCCGCCAATGTGTTCCTAGCGACGCTATCACCCAGGTGAAACGATATGCAGCACTTACGTAAAATGGCAGCTTGATGAAAACATCGACCCCGCTCCCAATAACATCCCGACGCTACGACAACAGCTTTATTTCACTATCTCCGCACCAAGCGGAGGCCCGCTGCACACATGAACGAGCGCCAAAAATTCTTGCCCGCAGCATGGATGCACACTACTGAGCCCACTCGTCAACTCCACTAACGCAGACATCTTCCAATCTACCGCGGATCGTATCCAGAAGGCTTACCAAGCAAAGCATGATGCAAACCTCTTCTCACCTAACCCACGAACCCCGGCAAACGCTAAAGAACCAGCGCGTGTGAAACCCGGACGACTTCATATACCAACGGTCTCCCCGACACAATCGTCCGACACGATGGATAGCAATACGCAGCCTCAGCTTTCCACGACAGACTCTTCGACGACAGGCAATGATATAGAAATAGCTTACATCGTTAAAGAAGAGAGCACAGTAGTATTGACCGATGATGAACAATGTTAGGACCAATGAGGATGACGCTCTTCAACCCACAAGGACTCAACATGGACAACGCAGCACACACAGATAAGTGTTTGAACGTTATATCGATTTTAAGTCAGGTTGATGTTATGTGTGTGGTTGAAACCTGGCATAACACCACGTTTCTTAATCATATACGCTCAAACACACGCTATCTTCCATTGTCGACTCACTTGGCCCAAGCTTAGAACGGGAATTTACTGACCACTTCTTCCCATCAATCTTTCCTGAACCACTACAGCAACTATGAGAGAGCCATACCACATGTTCATACATTGTAACATCCATACTTGTCATTTTTGAAATAAATAATATTATCCCTATCAAATACTACATCACACTACACGGCATAGTATCTTACACCCTTCACACTGTGATATTGGTATCTTTTCAAAACACCACCCATCGAATTTTCAACTTGTACAGTCTTCACCGTACGCGGTGTTTTGTGTGTGCTTTGGCGTCCATATGGCCGTGTTCTACTTTCCACTCAAATCACTTACTGAAGAAGACGTCAGGCGATACATGAATCCCCCAAGATTGGCGGTTTCTAACCAGATGTCGTGTGGGAGATTTCAGCTTCAAAGCCCGGAAGTATGGCCACGCATCTACAAACCACGGACTACGTATGAAAACGATTGAGACTACTCTGTGTAACACGTGGCACTTGGACTACCTCTATGCTGGCGGCTCAACTGGTACAGAACATGCGTATCATCGACCTACCACCCCCGCCTCCCTCCAAACTTATAAGCTGACGGACTACGGTATCTGTGGTGACCACACCTTTGGACTCGATCTCCAGATACTTCCCACGAATCAAATTCATCGACCCCAACAAATGCCAGCAATGCCGCCGCCTTCGGACCAACACCTCCCCTCCCATGGATATAACCGATATCACCATCGACTGTATCACCTACGCAACAAATCCCGCGCGCGACTATTCCAAGCCGAAATCCGGGCGCATCAGAACTTACTACGGTCGTATCTCACTTTACATAGACCAGCAGAAGGGCTGCTACGGATCATCGACCGTATCTGGCGCTATGCCACTAACCCACAAATCTTTGGATGGTTCTATTATGGCTTAAACAGACCCTGGGTTCAGCGGCTGCCAAACCACTCGTTCCGCTCACGTCTGACCGCCCAAAGCAATGCTCAAATGTTTAAAGATATTGCGTATCAACGACGGTCTCCGCGCCAACCCTGCATACCGGGTACCGATGGTACAGGCGCTACCCTCGCTGGCTACTTTGAGACCCTATTCAACTCTACAAACCCGTACGTGGTTTCACCGGATACCGAACCCTCTCCTGATGTCACTTCTACCATACGCCCCGACGATGTATTGGAGGCAATACTACGCTATCCTAATAAGGGATCTGGCCCCGATGGAATCAACATCCTTTTCCTGAAGGCCACAGTGGATCACTCTACCGAACGTCGGACATTAGGACGCCCTGATGCCAATAGCCCACTGATTAGACTCCTTGCCGAAGCATTCACTGAGCTACTGAAAGTGTAAACTTCGATGGAAATTACTAAGTTTCAAACTATATTAAACTAAAATACAATTTAGTCAGTTAGGATTTAGCAGTGGTAGCTTGTGTAAGAATGATCGGGACTGCCTCTTGTTAAGAGCCTAAATATCCTCGATCACACAGGGCGTACCTCTAGCTGTTCTTTATTGAATAATTTTCACTAGAAGTACTAAATGTTCATGACCACTTGCCTAATTTGTAAATAGACATAATAACGTAAGCCACGTTAATACATTAGCTGATATAAATAAAGTTCCATCTGAAGAAAAGTTAAAAAAAAAAGAAAAGACTTATTGGATTTTGGAGATTGGCGGGAGGACCAAAATCAAGTAGTAGTTCGGAGATTATAAAATTTAGTTTATAATATCCTACATCTACTAATGTCTCAAATAGGTCCAAGTAGATGAGTCATACCAAATACTCAGGCTATTGGAGCCATCAAAGTGAATTTAGAACACTTTGGAAATATTGGAAAAAAGCTGCCAAACCACTCGTTCCGCCCACGTCTGACCGCCCAAAGCAATGCTCAAATGTTTAAAGATATTGCGTATCAACGACGGTCTCCGCGCCAACCCAGCATACCGGGTACCGATGGTACAGGCGCTACCCTCGCTGGCTACTTTGAGACCCTATTCAACTCTACAAACCCGTACGTGGTTTCACCGGATACCGAACCCTCTCCTGATGTCACTTCTACCATACGCCCCGACGATGTATTGGAGGCAATACTACGCTATCCTAATAAGGGATCTGGCCCCGATGGAATCAACATCCTTTTCCTGAAGGCCACAGTGGATCACTCTACCGAACGTCGGACATTAGGACGCCCCGATGCCAATAGCCCACTGATTAGACTCCTTGCCGAAGCATTCACTGAGCTACTGAAAGTGTAAACTTCGATGGAAATTACTAAGTTTCAAACTATATTAAACTAAAATACAATTTAGTCAGTTAGGATTTAGCAGTGGTAGCTTGTGTAAGAATGATCGGGACTGCCTCTTGTTAAGAGCCTAAATATCCTCGATCACACAGGGCGTACCTCTAGCTGTTCTTTATTGAATAATTTTCACTAGAAGTACTAAATGTTCATGACCACTTGCCTAATTTGTAAATAGACATAATAACGTAAGCCACGTTAATACATTAGCTGATATAAATAAAGTTCCATCTGAAGAAAAGTTAAAAAAAAGAAAAAACTTATTGGATTTTGGAGATTGGCGGGAGGACCAAAATCAAGTAGTAGTTCGGAGATTATAAAATTTAGTTTATAATATCCTACATCTACTAATGTCTCAAATAGGTCCAAGTAGATGAGTCATACCAAATACTCAGGCTATTGGAGCCATCAAAGTGAATTTAGAACACTTTGGAAATATTGGAAAAAAAGAGCTTGTACTAAATTATTTAAAATACAAATAAAACCAATGTATCATCTCAATTGATCTTGATATTTTAGACTGACCGGAGGCCGTATTTCTACATAGCCCCCAGTAGCTTTTAGAACTACGAACGTACGTTAAGATACGATCTAGTTGGTAAAGCGAAAACCAAAGCAAAACGGTTTCGGTCATGACTTATCGAGTAAGTATGTGCCTATATGTACGAGTTCAAGACTCATGTTGTACTCTATGTCGTTTAGTATTTGGTCCAGTAACCATTTCCGATATAGGCGCCTTACGTTTATTATTTGGTAAGGTAATAGCCAAAGGCTGTTCTTCATTAGTAAGTAAGTTTGAACAATTTTCTGCACTGTTGGTAAGCAGATCAGAAAGTTTAGTCACGTAGGAAGTAGGTGGCAAATAGGGAATTTCAGATCCGTCAGGGTTTGTAGTCACCTGAGGAAACCCTTTTCGTTTATCTCGTGTGTTCTTATGTGAACGCTTATTCCATTTCTTATTAAAGATACGAAGAAAGCCGCGAGATTCACGAAATGCATCGGAGGTTAGCCAAGCTACTGTCCCATCCATGAAACGGGTCTTGTAGTAAGTGTAACCGTCTTCGGATGTTTTGTCAATTATATCTTTGACTTGTGACTCCATAACTGGTACATCAGAATCAAATGAGCGAGCGAATGAGAGTTCGGAGGTAGGGATACGGTGAGTGCCTAGATTGGTTGCGCTAGTACCATCAATGTTATTCACTTCGTAAGTATCACTCTTCTCATCATGGTAGGAAATAACAAAAGGTCCTATCGTCAGAGAGTTCGGTAACGTTGGCGTTTCGATTTATAATGTTAACGTAATCGCCGACTTTGAACTGAACAATGTTCTTAGTGTTATTCCATCGGTCATACGCTTTAAGTAGGACGCGATTTTTGTGCTCGAGTAAACAGGGGTAAACAACGTTCTGCATATGCTCGATCTTTTGTAGCCACGGGGTAGCGTGTTTCTCGGGCGCAGTTTTATCAAACGTTGCTTGTAATTCACTATAGCGGCCAAAGAAATAGTGAAACGGGAGTGTTCCAGTTTGAGGATTCATGCAGTTATTCATTTGAGTCTGAACCCATTTCAAATGATAAGGCCACATATCCTCAACGTCGTCTAGTGCGGTACGCAAGAGTTTCTTAAGTTCTCTATGACGTGTCTCATTTGCACCCTGCGTTTGAGGTTTGTAAGGAGCACCACGCCTATGGGTCATGCCTGATACGAGTATAAGTGCCTCCATTACGTCGGTACAAAACTCACTACCGTTATCAGAACATAGTACTCGGGGGAAACCGAAGTCATTGAAGACGTGATAGCATAATTCTGCCACTGTTTGTGGACGTTTGTTCGGTATTGCATAAAGCAAGTTATAGCCCGAAGCCACACATAAGAAATGACAGATATGTACATCGCCAGTATGCTTGGATCGCGGGAGTTTAACCAAATCGACTATGACTCGGCGCATCGGTTGGTCTTCTGTCGCACTTTTTAGGGGTGCCCAACCGTATCGCTTGATCTGGTTCTTTTCACAATCAGTACAGCGTCGGTATACTTCACGTATGGTTTCTTTCAGCGCCGGGTGATCAAGCCCTGCACGAATAGCCATTTTATAAGTATGCTCATATGCTCGATGCGTTAAATTATGTATAATTTTAACTCTACTTTCGAGCTCCTCTAAGTCAGTCAGATTCTGCGTAACGCTGGCTGGATGAACCATAGTCCTGTTGGAAAGGGCAACCTCAGTATCAGGAGGGGTAGACTCCTGAGATACATAATTGACAACATTGGATTGTTGAAGTATCTTCTTCAGTTGTTTCGCAACTCCTGGCTGTTCTTTAAGCAGCGCTTTAAGTAGTTGAGTGCGAGCTTCAGGTTCTCTTAGAGTTTTGAGTCTTTGATCCATGGCTTTAGCTAGTTCCATGTGTTTACGATCTAATGCCGTTTCAATCGGCATTACCTCGACTGCAATCTTGTTGGGTGCATGTGTTGTACGAGTCTTGAGCTTCTGTTCAAACTCTTTAGACTCCTCTAGTTTAGCTAAGAATTCGGTTGAGGGTTTCCTCTTAGTGGTACCTGCAGGCGATGCGATAAACAATGGTGTGTTTCCAAGGTGTCTTCTTAATAGAATGGGATCCCTGATACAAGAACGTGTCGGTTTCACGGTCGACATAAATAGGTTCGTCTTGAATCATATTAATTAAATCACGTATCCATGGGTCGGAGTTACGTAAGGGACAACAGCGTAATGGTAGATTTAGTAATATTAACCTAATTTATCAACTGTGCGATAAGTTGACAAGGTGGGTTAGCCCACGCATTATGCTTTGATAAGTCAAGCTGAAATGCATCACCTTTAGGATGAGTCAACGACCTATATTCAGAAACCTGTTTGTTATGTTCTGCGGCGAACATATCAACAGTAAATGGACCCCATCGTGATTGAGCGAGGTTAAACCATTTCTTATTTAGCATCCAATCGGTTGCTAATAACTCCTTGGCTGTTTTCTGGTAGTCGGGCACAAGTCGAGAGAGCATGTCAGGAAGATGGTTATGTATTCCTGGTATGTGTGTTATATTAAAAGCGAACTTGGCAATAATGTCATGCCAGCGGCTCACCAACTGTGAATCAGGGTTCATATCTTTAAGTATGTTGAAGACTTTTGATCACAGGCGACAGTAAAGTAACTTCCATAAAGGTAGTCTTTAAACTGTCTTAGCGCAGTAACTATAGCAAGGAGCTCTTGTTTAACGGTAGGGTAATTCCGTTGACTCTTATTATAACTCTTGCTAAAGAATTGTATGTAGCGCGGTTTACCATTTATCGTTTGGTAAAGCACTCCACCTACCGCTCGATCTGAAGCGTCGGTTGCTACTTGAAAGGGACACCATCCACAGGGTACTGCATGATGGGTGCGTCCATTACTTTACTTTTGACTAGTTTAAATGCATCATCACATTCTTTAGTCCAAAGCTTTCCCAAAGGTCCTTTGTGCAGCCGTAGGTGACTGAAAGGCTTTAAGTAATGAGAAAGATGCGGTACCGAATCCGAGAAGAAGTTAACAAACCCACACACAGAGTTCACATCTCTTCCAGTAATTGGTGTTGATAAATCCAACAGAAACTGTTTCTTGCCAGGATCAATTTCTACCCCTGCTGCAGATACTTTGTAGCCAAGTAAGTGTATAGTATCTTTAGCAAAAGAACACTTGTCCTCGTTAATCTTAAGTTTAGCATGATTAAGTCGCTTTAAGACTTCTTTAACGAGTTTAGCATGTTCATGTGCTGTCTTTGTAAAGATAACTATATCATCTAAATAGACTGATACGTTATACGACAGGTCCGCAAATAGTTCCATCATAACTTGTTGGAAGAAAGAAGGTAACATGTGTAAGCCTTCAGGTGCACCTTTAAACTGGTACTTCTTACCTTGCCAAGTAAAGGAAAGGTATTATTTCCTATGAGGCTGATATATCTTTGTAGTTGATGGAATGCAGCTTTTAAGTCTATCTTGGAAAAGATAGTCGCACCTCCATTTTGCGTAGTATCTCGCTTATCTTAGGTAAGGGAAAACTATGTTGCGGAATTAGTTTGTTGATTGGCGACAGGTCTAGTACTACTCTTGTTTTACTAAACGTTCCATCGGATTTATATTGATCGACCGCTAAGAGAGCTAAGTTAACTGGGGTTGCATCATAATTAATTTCAATTAGACCCTGTTTTAACCAATCTTCGATTTGGGTTTTGACAACGTCTTTGTGTCTCCAACTCACGTAGTTATGTGAAGGACACTTTAACTTAGAGAAGTCGACGTTTGTTAAGTCAAGTCTAACGTACCCATTAGAGAACTTAAACATACACCAGTCAGTTATTGCAATCTTCCTGTTTTGTATAATTAAGTCCATAATTATATCGGTGAAGTGCGGAATCATATCCTTTGCTTCACCTTCCGGAGGCTTAGGTATCTTTAACATATTATCATCGGACTGATCTTTATTCGGGTCTAGCCCATTAGGCAGACCAGTGAGTGTTATACCTAAACTGAGAAGATCAGTCATACCTATAATTAAATCGTATTTCTGAGACATGTCAGTAACGATTAGGCGAGTCTTCACTTCTCTTCTATCTGACAGCATTATGTGTGCATAGTCAATGGCTTGTTCGCAAGTAGTAACTTTGCCATTTCCCAAGATTAAATCAGTTGTTTCGTTATGGACAGCCATATCTGTAGCGTAGGCTACTCGGCGTGAGATAGCAGAGACTTCAGCCCCTGGATCAAATAGTGCCATAACTTTTTCTCCATTTACGAAAACTGTTTGAAAGATACGTTCATCTCCTTTGGTATAGATTTTATTGAACATTTTCTCATAATCTTGCTCTAGTGCGCACATATGGTACTGTCAGTGCTTAACTTGGACGTCCGGTAAGTCCTTGCAATCCTCTTTGTGCCAACCGTTAGTACCCTTGCAAGTAGCACACTCTTTCATATAGTGTCCAAAATCTGGCTTGCCTGGTGCACACTTAACAGGGTCGTGTCTACCATTCCACTTGCCATTACGTTTTGTGAGGTTGTAACCACACTTCTTACAAGGCGCTCTCACCTTCTTATCACCTTTCGGTTCAGTAGAAGTAGAGCCAGTACCCCCTCCAGTAGTAGTGCGAGGTTTCTTAGTACTACGCGCAGTATTAGTCTCTACTGCGTTTCGCTTAGTGGGCTGGGTGTAGCTCGTGGTACTAAGTACTCTAGTAGAGGAATTGGTATGCTTGTGTACTATCTTCTCAAAGACAGACCAAGGCATAGATCGCAAATCACCATAGGCGATGATGTCATCATTGACTTTCTTAAAGAGGTTAGCTCCCAGAGTCTCCATCATCTGACAAATTAATAAATATTCCAGTATATAGTACGACCACCCATCCGAGTATTCATATGTGTCATATGAGCTAGAGCACCTCGAATAGTGGTATCGTTCGCAAAGAGCTTGCGAGACTCTAGAAGTTCACGGTCACGTGCATCTTCAAAAAAAGGTGTTAAGTATATTATCACGCAACTGGTGCCAGGGTAGGGCTTTCCAGTTGGGCTCATGAGCCTTCAAGATAGTTCGCCATTCACCTCACCTGGCTCACAGAACTGGCAGACTCCTTAAGTTGGTCGAAGGCCTTCAGTGTCTCCACTGTACTCTCATTAGTAGAGAAATCGACCTCAGCCTGCGCGTTACCTAGCTGCTTTATAAAGCTTGGTTCTAAGTGTTCACGAGGCTCATGCTCAGTGCTACGGGCTGCTAGTGCCAAGATGGTGTCTATTTCCTTTCTCTTGTTATCGATTAGATAGCAATGTTATCCGCTTTCCTATCGTCAAGGTCAGAGTCATTCAATAGACGGTCCTCAAGGACTTGAATACCAGAGCGTAATAGCCTGAGACGAGTATGTCTGGTTCTCACTTCCTCATCCTCAGGATTAGAGCGGGAACTCTCTAACGAGGTACTGGTGTAGCGATTGCCAAAATCGTGATTACCAGGGTTAGTTGGCAAATGAGGGTCGATATTACGAGGATGGTAAGCCTCATCGAGTTCCATACGATCATATCCTCTGACAGGGTTAGGTTTGTCAAGAGGATGGTCAATGGTAGCATCAGAGCTATAGAGATTAAATTTTGAAATATTTTCTCTCTCGCCAGTGGTAACTGGCTTAGTGGTAAACATACTGGCTGGTAAACCAGTAGGTCTCGGGTTCGAAACTGGGCCCGAATTTTTTCTTCTTCTTCGGTATAGGAAGAATATCAGCCAAGTGGGACACGATAGAGGGGTCCACAACTGCTGCTGCCGCTAGCTCCTTCAAGAGCGCTTCAGTGCGGTTCAATTGGCGTCGAGATTGAGAGGATCCAACCACTCGTTGTCGAGTTATGGCGTCCTCAGCTTCGGCCCCAAGATTTGAGCTGAATGGAATGGCTTCTCCATCGATGGCGAAACCGAAATTTTCGGACAGGTCCAATACTTCCTTTTCACTCCGGATTTGTGCTGGAGTGTCCTTTAGATGTGGAGTTATAATGCCCCCCCGACATTCGTATCCACGAATTTTCCAGCCTTTCGACGTTTATCCCCAATATTTGACGGCACGTGGTCAGGGGCAAGCTGGGGTCCTGAGCTTCACTCCTAGGTGATACACGGACGCTGGCGAGCCTTTCCGCGGTAGTAGATACCTCTTCTTCCAAGGCTTTAGGATCCGACGAGTCATCCTCAGAATAATCCTCTGTACCTACCTCAGAATTTGCTTCCCCAACAGTATCCTTGGCAGGCTCAAATCCAGACAGGCTAGGTGTTTCCACAGGGACCCTCAGGAACCTCGGCAGGCTTAGCAGGCTTAGAGCTAGCGGCTCCCTTGCCTTTAGAAGTACCCTTAGCCATAGTATTTGCTGGATAGTAAATCGATGTCAGACAGTCTAGAAGCAGTACACTACTGTAACTACTAAATAACTGAAAAATATGTAAACTTCGATGGAAATTACTAAGTTTCAAACTATACTAAACTAAAATACAATTTAGTCAGTTAGGATTTAGCAGTGGTAGCTTGTGTAAGAATGATCGGGACTGCCTCTTGTTAAGAGCCTAAATATCCTCGATCACACAGGGCGTACCTCTAGCTGTTCTTTATTGAATAATTTTCACTAGAAGTACTAAATGTTCATGACCACTTGCCTAATTTGTAAATAGACATAATAACGTAAGCCACGTTAATACATTAGCTGATATAAATAAAGTTCCATCTGAAGAAAAGTTAAAAAAAAAAAAGACTTATTGATTTTGAAGATTGGCGGAGGACCAAAATCTATAAGTAGTAGTTCGAGATTATAAAATTTAGTTTATAATATCCTACATCTACTAATGTCTCAAATAGGTCCAAGTAGATGAGTCATACCAAATACTCAGGCTATTGGAGCCATCAAAGTGAATTTAGAACACTTTGGAAATATTGGAAAAAGAGCTTGTACTAAATTATTTAAAATACAAATAAAAAACCAATGTATTATCTCAATTGATCTTGATATTTTAGACTGACCGGAGGCCGTATTTCTACAAAAGCGGGTACCTTCCCTGCAGCCCTGAACTGCATCCTCCTGACAGTGCACCCAAAGAAAGCCGATGCAGATATTATCTCCCCGCCGACTTCCGCCCCATCACGCTTACCCAAATAGTCAGACGAATCTTTGAAAAGTGCTTTCTTAATCTGATTACGAGCCACCCCGGCTCTGCTACCCATGCTACCCAAGCTGGCTTTAAATCACGGTACTCTTTGTCATACCCAAGCACTTGCCGCCATGGAATCTGAGACACAGTCAGAAGAGGAGTGGAACGACGTCTGTCTGGACATAACCAAGCCATATGAAAAGGTCGCTTTCCCACGCCTATGGGTACTTCTGCGTCACGCTGGAATGCCCGAGAACTGGATCAACTGCGTCCGCGCGCTGTTTGGGAGGGTCCCTACCTGAGTGATATATCGCTGCACGCTCTCGTCTCTATTCCATAGAACGAATGGCATCCTGCAAGGCTCAATCGTCGGCCCCCAGCTCTTTATTATCTACTGATTCCTTAGCTGTAACGCTAGCACAATTTCGGCCCAAGCTCCCCCGCTCTTATTTATTTGTTGATGACACACGGATCCAAGCACCTCAATCGGTTTCGCTCCAGCCCTTCTTAGATGACATTATTTTCGAACAGGGTGTCATTAAAACCCCGAATACGATCTACCGACTTGCGACACGCGGCGCCAACCTCCGTATAAATAGTAAGCTTATCACGCCGACGCTTGCAGACGTACCTTGGAACACACGTTACCTCCCCTAAAGATGGCGCCTACACATGCCAAGCCGAAACACCGATTTGGCTCAAACTCTCTCACGAAATACCAGGATCAACCTCGCCAGACATATGGAATCCCTGGTTGCAGCATTGTCACTGGGTATCGCCTCTTTCCGCGCTTATGGCTTCCATGGCTTCAGCTGGCGTCACCCCCCGAACCTACTGGTGGTATTCAGAACATTCATCCTATCAACGGCTACATATGGGCTGAACATTATTGCCTGGGCTCCGCCTATATGGAAGGATGCTTTGTACCCCTGTTTGAGCGCTTTAACTCATCACTTATCCAAGCAGCAGCCATCATCACGGGCACTAAATAACCTCGGTTTTCCAAACATCAAACAAACTTACTTCGCTTTTACGGCCTGCTTCCCGCGCGATCATTCGCAGACTACCTCGGAGTTTGAGGTTGCCCTCGACTAAATGGCCAGCACAAATCCACATAACCTCTGACGCAACCCGCCTGGACTCACGACAAACCATCACTGCGCTTCCTTACAGTATCTATGCTCACCTAAAAACTGTACACAAAACCACGGGCGGGCGTACACCCGACCAAGTAGCTCTCCGCCAACGCTGTGACGACATTAGGAAGAACTCAACGAAACGCTTGTCCAACAAGGGGATCGTGGCAATGCCCCGGCGCCAATACTACTACCACCTGGTTATGGGTAAACCGCCAGCCTTAAACCGAGACACAGCCATACACGACAGCTTCAATCGCTGCTTCGAGTCTACACCAATCCGGCTCTATGCTATGATTGTATCGAATACGTACATGTTCACATTGCTCGACTACCGCACCGACGGCTGTCTCTGCCCTGTCTGCCCCGGTAGCCTCAAGTTCACTACCAGCCACTTTACCTGCACCCAACAACTGATTCGACGCATCCTGGTAGGTCCAAACTGCCGTCCATTGGCCCTGACTTCCTTCAGTAATTACAGGAGTGCCACGACTTCACGGTATCTGGACCCTCCACGAACACCTTGGATCTTTTCTCCAGCATATTGAAGAACCACCGTACCCTCACCCGTTCCTGACACATCAACAGATGTTCCTCATACCCCGGCTAATCACGCTGTTGAAGTACTACTTCCAAATTCGGTTCAAACCAAATCATCGTGCTTGTTGGTTCCGCCTCTTAGGGTTTAGAATTTATACATACTTATCATTTTTGAAATAAATAATACTATCCCTAATGAATTTTCGAGACTCTTCGGTCCTTGAATTTTGGCAGGTCCCGAATGATGAGTCATGATTTCGGAAATTCATATTGGGTTTTATTTCAGGGCCCAAGCCAGGGTTAATCGTATATAACCAGGCCCTGATGATTTTGAGTGTCATTCTCATGGGTTAAACTTAAAATTGTCCATGTATATTCACGAACAGAGCGAAAGTGTCTACGAATATACATAGACGATGACGCCATGAGAAAGTTCGAGAACTTCAGCAGAGAGGTTTTTTTGGCCCGTGCCTTTTCCTCTCACTACGAGTGTTATAGTTATAGTTAATAGCCTAGGATGTTAGTAGTACAAGTTCGCTCCGGAATAGATAAAGATAGGTCCCGGCGGACTATAAAAGCAGTCCACGTCCAGCGTTAGAGTTGAGACTTTCACTAAGAACATAAGAAAAAACATGGACGAAGAGGACTAAAAGACTGCTTTATATCGTAAACCTAAGAATAAAGCTACTACTACCGAATTTTGGAATTTTATGATTTTTTGGCCAAAACTGTGATAATCATTTTTTTTGGGCCGACTTTTTTGCATTTGAAGAGTAAGGACCGAATTTTGGGAAATTTGAGGGACCTTATATAAAAAAACAAGCAAAACAAGTATCAGCAGTATACGCCTCCACGCCCCACGGCCTCCAGTCAGCAGCATGAGTCAGCACTCAGCAGACGGTTTAGGGTTTCAACACTGCTCAGCTGTCTGCAGTATGTCAGCAATTCCCAGTATCAGGAACCAAATTTTTATACAAAACAAAACAAAGCAAAACACAAATATGGGTTTGTTTTGTTTTTTTTAATAGAGAATACTATTGTTTTTCAAGTTTGTCTAAAAGTTTAAACCCTACTAAAAACATTACAAATCAAAACACAAATAAATAGTCCAATTTGTAATATCAACGGTATTTATCTCTGATTTAAACAATGCTGGTATTTTAAGTACCGAACTTTCGGTAATGTTCCTGGGCTTTAATAAGAGTGTGAGAACTTCTAAGTGTGGGCGATGACATGTAAGTTTGAAAACTAATAAGTTCGGAAAGTGCTAAGTTGTAAAGTGCGGTTTGTTGGCGAACTGCCGCGCAGGCTCGAAAGAAGAGAAGGTTGGTAGATGATTGGTACTTTGCAAACCGAAG
>LUCW03001601.1:32500-90929 GCA_001586965.3 Sphaeroforma sirkka | reverse complement strand
AGGGCGTACCTCTGGCTGTTCTTTATTGAATAATTTTCACTAGAGAGTACTAAATGTTCATGACCACTTGCCTAATTTGTAAATAGACATATATAACGTAAGTCACGTTAATACATTAGCTGATATAAATAAAGTTCCATCTGAAGAAAAGTTAAAAAAAGAAAAAAAAGACTTGTTAGTTTTTTTGGAGATTGGCGGGAGGACCAAAATCTATAAGTAGTAGTTCGGAGATTATAAAATTTAGTTTATAATATCCTACATCTACTAATGTCTCAAATGGGTCCAAGTAGATGAGTCATACCAAATACTCAGGCTATTGGAGCCATCAAAAGTGAATTTAGAACACTTTGGAAATATTGGAAAAAACTTGTACTAAATTATTTAAAATACAAATAAAACCAATGTATTATCTCAGGTGATCTTGATATTTTAGACTGACCGGAGGCCGTATTTCTACATAGCCCCAGTAGCTTTTAGAACTACGAACGTACGTTAAGATACGATCTAGTTGGTAAAGCGAAAACCAAAGTAAAAACGGTTTCGGTCATGACTTATCAGTAAGTATGTGCCTATATGTACGAGTTCAAGACTCATGTTGTACTCTATGTCGTTTAGTATTTGGTCCAGTAACCATTTCCGATGTAGGCGCCTTACGTTTATTATTTGGTAAGGTAATAGCCAAAGGCTGTTCTTCATTAGTAAGTAAGTTTGAACAATTTTTCTGCACTGTTGGTAAGCAGATCAGAAAGTTTAGTCACGTAGGAAGTAGGTGGCAAATAGGGAATTTCAGATCCGTCAGGGTTTGTAGTCACCTGAGAAACCCTTTTCGTTTATCTCGTGTGTTCTTATGTAAACGCTTATTCCATTTCTTATTAAAGATACGAAGAAAAGTCATGAGATTCACGAAATGCATCGGAGGTTAGCCAAGCTACTGTCCCATCCATGAAACGGGTCTTGTAGTAAGTGTAACCGTCTTCGGATGTTTTGTCAATTATATCTTTGACTTGTGACTCCATAACTGGTACATCAGAATCAAATGAGCGAGCGAATGAGAGTTCGGAGGTAGGGATACGGTGAGTGCCTAGATTGGTTGCGCTAGTACCATCAATGTTATTCACTTCGTAAGTATCACTCTTCTCATCATGGTAGGAAATAACAAAAGGTCCTATCGTCTTAGAAGAGTTCGGTAACGTTGGCGTTTCGATTTATAATGTTAACATAATCGCCGACTTTGAACTGAACAATGTTCTTAGTGTTATTCCATCGGTCATACGCTTTAAGTAGGACGCGATTCTTGTGCTCGAGTAAACAGGGGTAAACAACGTTCTGCATATGCTCGATCTTTTTTGTAGCCACGGGGTAGCGTGTTTCTCGGGCGCAGTTTTATCAAACGTTGCTTGTAATTCACTATAGCGGCCAAAGAAATAGTGAAACAGGGTGTTCAGTTTGAGGATTCATGCAGTTATTCATTTGAGTCTGAACCCATTTCAAATGATAAGGCCACATATCCTCAACGTCGTCTAGTGCGGTACGCAAGAGTTTCTTAAGTTCTCTATGACGTGTCTCATTTGCACCCTGCGTTTGAGGTTTGTAAGGGAACACCACGCCTATGGGTCATGCCTGATACAGTATAAGTGCCTCCATTACGTCGGTACAAAACTCACTACCGTTATCAGAACATAGTACTCGGGAAACCGAAGTCATTAAAGACGTGATAGCATAATTCTGCCACTGTTTGTGGACGTTTGTTCAGTATTGCATAAAAGCAAGTTATAGCCCGAAGCCACACATAAGAAATGACAGATATATACATCGCCAGTATGCTTGGATCGCGGGAGTTTAACCAAATCGACTATGACTCAGCGCATCGGTTGGTCTTCTGTCACACTTTTTTAGGGGTGCCCAACCGTATCCTTGATCTGGTTCTTTTCACAATCAGTACAGCGTCGGTATACTTCACGTATGGTTTCTTTCAGCGCCGGGTGATCAAGCCCTGCACGAATAGCCATTTTATAAGTATGCTCATATGCTCGATGCGTTAAATTATGTATAATTTTAACTCTACTTTCGAGCTCCTCTAAGTCAGTCAGATTCTGCGTAACGCTGGCTGGATGAACCATAGTCCTGTTGGAAGGGCAACCTCAGTATCAGGAGGGTAGAGTCCTGAGATACATAATTGACAACATTGGATTGTTGAAGTATCTTCTTCAGTTGTTTCGCAACTCCTGGCTGTTCTTTAAGCAGCGCTTTAAGTAGTTGAGAGTGCGAGCTTCAGGTTCTCTTAGAGTTTTGAGTCTTTGATCCATGGCCTTAGCTAGTTCCATGTTTTTTACGATCTAATGCCGTTTCAATCGGCATTACCTCACTACAATCTTGTTGGGTGCATGTGTTGTACGAGTCTTGAGCTTTTGTTCAAACTCTTTGGACTCCCTCTAGTTTAGCTAAGAATTCGGTTGAGGTTTCCACTTAGTGGTACCTGCAGGACCGATGCGACAAACAATGGTGTGTTTCCAAGGTGTCTTCTTAATAGAATAGGATCCTGATACAAGAACGTGTCGGTTTCACGGTCGACATAAATAGGTTCGTCTTGAATCATATTAATTAAATCACGTATCCATGGGTCAGAGTTACGTAAGGGACAACACAGCGTAATGGTAGATTTAGTAATATTAACATAATTTAACAACTGTGCGATAAGTTGACAAGGTGGGTTAGCCCACGCATTATGCTTTGATAAGTCAAGCTGAAATGCATCACCTTTAGGATGAGTCAACGACCTATATTCAGAAACCTGTTTGTTATGTTCTGCGGCGAACATATCAACAGTAAATGGACCCCATCGTGATTGAGCGAGGTTAAACCATTTCTTATTTAGCATCAATCGGTTGCTAATAACTCTTTGACTGTTTTCTGGTAGTCGGGCACAAGTCGAGAGAGCATGTCAGGAAGATGGTTATGTATTCCTGGAATGTGTGTTATATTAAAAGCGAACTTGGCAATAATGTCATGCCAGCGGCTCACCAACTGTGAATCAGGGTTCATATCTTTTAAGTATGTTAAAGACTTTTGATCACAGGCGACAGTAAAGTAACTTCCATAAAAGGTAGTCTTTAAACTGTCTTAGCGCAGTAACTATAGCAAAGGAGCTCTTGTTTAACGGTAGAGGGTAATTCCGTTGACTCTTATTATAACTCTTGCTAAAGAATTGTATGTAGCGCGGTTTACCATTTATCGTTTGGTAAAAGCACTCCACCTACCGCTCGATCTGAAGCGTCGGTTGCTACTTGGAATGGGACACCATCCACAGGGTACTGCATGATGGGTGCGTCCATTACTTTACTTTTGACTAGTTTAAATGCATCATCACATTCTTTAGTCAAAGCTTTCCCAAAGGTCCTTTGTGCAGCCGTAGGTGACTGAAAGGCTTTAAGTAATGAGAAAAGATGCGGTACCGAATCCGAGAAGAAGTTAACAAACCCACACACAGAGTTCACATCTCTTCCAGTAATTGGTGTTGATAAATCCAACAGAAACTGTTTCTTGCCAGGATCAATTTCTACCCCTGCTGCAGATACTTTGTAGCCAAGTAAGTGTATAGTATCTTTAGCAAAGAACACTTGTCTTCGTTAATCTTAAGTTTAGCATGATTAAGTCGCTTTAAGACTTCTTTAACGAGTTTAGCATGTTCATGTGCTGTCTTTGTAAAGATAACTATATCATCTAAATAGACTGATACGTTATACGACAGGTCCGCAAATAGTTCCATCATAACTTGTTGGAAGAAAGAAGGTAACATGTGTAAGCCTTCAGGTGCACCTTTAAACTGGTACTTCTTACCTTGCCAAGTAAAGGAAAAGTATTTCCTATGAGGCTCATATATTTGTAGTTGATGGAATGCAGCTTTTAAGTCTATCTTGGAAAGATAGTCGCACCCTCCATTTTGCGTAGTATCTCGCTTATCTTAGGTAAGGGAAAACTATGTTGCGGAATTAGTTTGTTGATTGGCGACAGGTCTAGTACTACTCTTGTTTTTACTAAACGTTCCATCAGATTTATATTGATCGACCGCTAAGAGAGCTAAGTTAACTGGGGTTGCATCATAATTGATTTCAATTAGACCCTGTTTTAACCAATCTTCGATTTGGGTTTTGACAACGTCTTTGTGTCTCCAACTCACGTAGTTATGTGAAGGACACTTTAACTTAGAAAGTCGACGTTTGTTAAGTCAAGTCTAACGTACCCATTAGAGAACTTAAACATACACCAGTCAGTTATTGCAATCTTCCTGTTTTGTATAATTAAGTCCATAATTATATCGGTGAAGTGCGGAATCATATCCTTTGCTTCACCTTCCGGAGGTTTAGGTATCTTTAACATATTATCATCTGACTGATCTTTATTCGGGTCTAGCCCATTAGGCAGACCAGTGAGTGTTATACCTAAACTGAGAAGATCAGTCATACCTATAATTAAATCGTATTTCTGAGACATGTCAGTAACGATTAGGTGAGTCTTCACTTCTCTTCTATCTGACAGCATTATGTGTGCATAGTCAATGGCTTGTTCGCAAGTAGTAACTTTGCCATTTCCCAAAGATTAAATCAGTTGTTTCGTTATGGACAGCCATATCTGTAGCGTAGGCTACTCGGCGTGAATAGCAGAGACTTCAGCCCCTGGATCAAATAGTGCCATAACTTTTTTCTCCATTTACGAAAACTGTTTGAAAGATACGTTCATCTCCTTTGGTATAGATTTTATTGAACATTTTCTCATAATCTTGCTCTAGTGCGCACATATGGTACTGTCAGTGCTTAACTTGGACGTCCGGTAAGTCCTTGCAATCCTCTTTTGTGCCAACCGTTAGTACCCTTGCAAGTAGCACACTCTTTCATATAGTGTCCAAATCTGGCTTGCCTGGTGCACACTTAACAGGGTCGTGTCTACCATTCCACTTGCCATTACGTTTTGTGAGGTTGTAACCACACTTCTTGCAAGGCGCTCTCACCTTCTTATCACCTTTCGGTTCAGTAGAAGTAGAGCCAGTACCCCCTCAGTAGTAGTGCGAGGTTTCTTAGTACTACGCGCAGTATTAGTCTCTACTGCGTTTCGCTTAGTGGGCTGGGTGTAGCTCGTGGTACTAAGTACTCTAGTAGAGGAATTGGTATGCTTGTGTACTATCTTCTCAAAGACAGACCAAGGCATAGATCATAAAATCACCATAGGCGATGATGTCATCATTGACTTTCTTAAAGAGGTTAGCTCCCAGAGTCTCCATCATCTGACAAAT
Organism: Sphaeroforma sirkka; assembly: GCA_001586965.3. Classification (NCBI taxonomy): domain Eukaryota; class Ichthyosporea; order Ichthyophonida; genus Sphaeroforma; species Sphaeroforma sirkka. The sequence continues at coordinate 85,642 of LUCW03001601.1, read as the reverse complement.
TAATAAATATTCGCCAGTATAGGTACGACCACCCATCCAGTATTCATATGTGTCATATGAGCTAGAGCACCTCGAATAGTGGTATCGTTCGCAAAGAACTTGCGAGACTCTAGAAGTTCACGGTCACGTGCATCTTCAAAAAAAGGTGTTAAGTATATTATCACGCAACTGGTGCCAGGGTAGGGCTTTCCAGTTGGGCTCATGAACCTTCAAGATAGTTCGCCATTCACCTGGCTCACAGAAATGAATAAAGGCATTCATCATCTGCTCATCCCTAACTGGCAGACTCCTTAAGTTGGTCGAAGGCCTTCAGTGTCTCCACTGTACTCTCATTAGTAGAGAAATCGACCTCAGCCTGCGCGTTACCTAGCTGCTTTATAAAGCTTGGTTCTAAGTGTTCACGAGGCTCATGCTCAGTGCTACGGGCTGCTAGTGCCAAGATGGTGTCTATTTCCTTTCTCTTGTTATCGATTAGATAGCAATGTTATCCGCTTTCCTATCGTCAAGGTCAGAGTCATTCAATAGACGGTCCTCAAGGACTTGAATACCAGAGCGTAATAGCCTGAGACGAGTATGTCTGGTTCTCACTTCCTCATCCTCAGGATTAGAGCAGGAACTCTCTAACGAGGTACTGGTGTAGCGATTGCCAAAATCGTGATTACCAGGGTTAGTTGGCAAATGAGGGTCGATATTACGAGGATGGTAAGCCTCATCGAGTTCCATACGATCATATCCTCTGACAGGGTTAGGTTTGTCAAGAGGATGGTCAATGGTAGCATCAGAGCTATAGAGATTAAATTTTGAAATATTTTCTCTCTCGCCAGTGGTAACTGGCTTAGTGGTAAACATACTGGCTGGTAAACCAGTAGGTCTCGGGTTCGAAACTGGGCCCGAATTTTTCTTCTTCTTCGGTATAGGAAGAATATCAGCCAAGTGGGACACGATAGAGGGGTCCACAACTGTTGCTGCCGCTAGCTCCTTCAAGAGCGCTTCAGTGCGGTTCAATTGGCGTCGAGATTGAGAGGATCCAACCACTCGTTGTCGAGTTATGGCGTCCTCAGCTTCGGCCCCAAGATTTGAGCTGAATGGAATGGCTTCTCCATCGATGGCGAAACCGAAATTTTCGGACAGGTCCAATACTTCCTTTTCACTCCGGATTTGTGCTGGAGTGTCCTTTAGATGTGGAGTTATAATGCCCCCCCCGACATTCGTATCCACGAATTTTCCAGCCTTTCGACGTTTATCCCCAATATTTGACGGCACGTGGTCAGGGGGCAAGCTGGGGTCCTGAGCTTCACTCCTAGGTGATACACGGACGCTGGCGAGCCTTTCCGCGGTAGTAGATACCTCTTCTTCCAAGGCTTTAGGATCCGACAGTCATCCTCAGAATAATCCTCTGTACCTACCTCAGAATTTGCTTCCCCAACAGTATCCTTGGCAGGCTCAAATCCAGACAGGCTAGGTGTTTCCACAGGGACCTCAGGAACCTCGGCAGGCTTAGCAGGCTTAGAGCTAGCGGCTCCCTTGCCTTTAGAAGTACCCTTAGCCATAGTATTTGCTGGATAGTAAATCGATGTCAGACAGTCTAGAAGCAGTACACTACTGTAACTACTAAATAACTGAAAAAAATATGTAAACTTCGATGGAAATTACTAAGTTTCAAACTATACTAAACTAAAATACAATTTAGTCAGTTAGGATTTAGCAGTGGTAGCTTGTGTAAGAATGATCGGGACTGCCTCTTGTTAAGAGCCTAAATATCCTCGATCACACAGGGCGTACCTCTAGCTGTTCTTTATTGAATAATTTTCACTAGAAGTACTAAATGTTCATGACCACTTGCCTAATTTGTAAATAGACATAATAACGTAAGCCACGTTAATACATTAGCTGATATAAATAAAGTTCCATCTGAAGAAAAGTTAAAAAAAGAAAAAGACTTATTGGATTTTGAAGATTGGCGGGAGGACCAAAATCTATAAGTAGTAGTTCGGAGATTATAAAATTTAGTTTATAATATCCTACATCTACTAATGTCTCAAATAGGTCCAAGTAGATGAGTCATACCAAATACTCAGGCTATTGGAGCCATCAAAGTGAATTTAGAACACTTTGGAAATATTGGAAAAAGAGCTTGTACTAAATTATTTAAAATACAAATAAAAACCAATGTATTATCTCAATTGATCTTGATATTTTAGACTGACCGGAGGCCGTATTTCTACAAAAGCGGGTACCTTCCCTGCAGCCCTGAACTGCATCCTCCTGACAGTGCACCCAAAGAAAGCCGATGCAGATATTATCTCCCCCGCCGACTTCCGCCCCATCACGCTTACCCAAATAGTCAGACGAATCTTTGAAAAGTGCTTTCTTAATCTGATTACGAGCCACCCCGGCTCTGCTACCCATGCTACCCAAGCTGGCTTTAAATCACGGTACTCTTGTCATACCCAAGCACTTGCCGCCATGGAATCTGAGACACAGTCAGAAGAGGAGTGGAACGACGTCTGTCTGGACATAACCAAGCCATATGAAAAGGTCGCTTTCCCACGCCTATGGGTACTTCTGCGTCACGCTGGAATGCCCGAGAACTGGATCAACTGCGTCCGCGCGCTGTTTGGGAGGGTCCCTACCCGAGTGATATATCGCTGCACGCTCTCGTCTCTATTCCATAGAACGAATGGCATCCTGCAAGGCTCAATCGTCGGCCCCCAGCTCTTTATTATCTACTGATTCCTTAGCTGTAACGCTAGCACAATTTCGGCCCAAGCTCCCCCGCTCTTATTTATTTGTTGATGACACACGGATCCAAGCACCTCAATCGGTTTCGCTCCAGCCCTTCTTAGATGACATTATTTTCGAACAGGGTGTCATTAAACCCCGAATACGATCTACCGACTTGCGACACGCGGCGCCAACCCTCCGTATAAATAGTAAGCTTATCACGCCGACGCTTGCAGACGTACCTTGGAACACACGTTACCTCCCCCTAAAGATGGCGCCTACACATGCCAAGCCGAAACACCGATTTGGCTCAAACTCTCTCACGAAATACCAGGGATCAACCTCGCCAGACATATGGAATCCCTGGTTGCAGCATTGTCACTGGGTATCGCCTCTTTCCGCGCTTATGGCTTCCATGGCTTCAGCTGGCGTCACCCCCGAACCTACTGGTGGTATTCAGAACATTCATCCTATCAACGGCTACATATGGGCTGAACATTATTGCCTGGGCTCCGCCTATATGGAAGGATGCTTTGTACCCCCTGTTTGAGCGCTTTAACTCATCACTTATCCAAGCAGCAGCCATCATCACGGGCACTAAATAACCTCGGTTTTCCAAACATCAAACAAACTTACTTCGCTTTTACGGCCTGCTTCCCGCGCGATCATTCGCAGACTACCTCGGAGGTTGCCCTCGACTAAATGGCCAGCACAAATCCACATAACCCTCTGACGCAACCCGCCTGGACTCACGACAAACCATCACTGCGCTTCCCTTACAGTATCTATGCTCACCTAAAAACTGTACACAAAACCACGGGCGGGCGTACACCCGACCAAGTAGCTCTCCGCCAACGCTGTGACGACATTAGGAAGAACTCAACGAAACGCTTGTCCAACAAGGGGATCGTGGCAATGCCCCGGCGCCAATACTACTACCACCTGGTTATGGGTAAACCGCCAGCCTTAAACCGAGACACAGCCATACACGACAGCTTCAATCGCTGCTTCGAGTCTACACCAATCCGGCTCTATGCTATGATTGTATCGAATACGTACATGTTCACATTGCTCGACTACCGCACCGACGGCTGTCTCTGCCCTGTCTGCCCCGGTAGCCTCAAGTTCACTACCAGCCACTTTACCTGCACCCAACAACTGATTCGACGCATCCTGGTAGGTCCAAAACTGCCGTCCATTGGCCCTGACTTCCTTCAGTAATTACAGGAGTGCCACGACTTCCACGGTATCTGGACCCTCCACGAACACCTTGGATCTTTTCTCCAGCATATTGAAGAACCACCGTACCCTCACCCGTTCCTGACACATCAACAGATGTTCCTCATACCCCGGCTAATCACGCTGTTGAAGTACTACTTCCAAATTCGGTTCAAACCAAATCATCGTGCTTGTTGGTTCCGCCTCTTAGGGTTTAGAATTTATACATACTTATCATTTTTGAAATAAATAATACTATCCCTAATGAATTTTCGAGACTCTTCGGTCCTTGAATTTTGGCAGGTCCCGAATGATGAGTCATGATTTCGGAAATTCATATTGGGTTTTTATTTCAGGGCCCAAGCCAGGGTTAATCGTATATAACCAGGCCCTGATGATTTTTGAGTGTCATTCTCATGGGTTAAACTTAAAATTGTCCATGTATATTCACGAACAGAGCGAAAGTGTCTACGAATATACATAGACGATGACGCCATGAGAAAGTTCGAGAACTTCGTAGCAGAGGGTTTTTTTGGCCCGTGCCTTTTCCTCTCACTACGAGTGTTATAGTTATAGTTAATAGCCTAGGATGTTAGTAGTACAAGTTCGCTCCGGAATAGATAAAGATAGGTCCCGGCGGACTATAAAAGCAGTCCACGTCCAGCGTTAGAGTTGAGACTTTCACTAAGAACATAAGAAAAACATGGACGAAGAGGACTAAAGACTGCTTATATCGTAAACCTAAGAATAAAGCTACTACTACCGAATTTTGGAATTTTATGATTTTTTGGCGCCAAAACTGTGATAATCATTTTTTGGGCCGACTTTTGCATTTGAAGAGTAAGGACCGAATTTTGGGAAATTTGAGGGACCTTATATAAAAAACAAGCAAAACAAGTATCAGCAGTATACGCCTCCACGCCCCACGGCCTCCAGTCAGCAGCATGAGTCAGCACTCAGCAGACGGTTTAGGGTTTCAACACTGCTCAGCTGTCTGCAGTATGTCAGCAATTCCCAGTATCAGGAACCAAATTTTTATACAAAACAAAACAAAGCAAAACACAAATATGGGTTTGTTTTGTTTTTTTTAATAGAGAATACTATTGTTTTTCAAGTTTGTCTAAAGTTTAAACCCTACTAAAAACATTACAAATCAAAACACAAATAAATAGTCCAATTTGTAATATCAACGGTATTTATCTCTGATTTAAACAATGCTGGTATTTTAAGTACCGAACTTTCGGGTAATGTTCCTGGGCTTTAATAAGAGTGTGAGAACTTCTAAGTGTGGGCGATGACATGTAAGTTTGAAAACTAATAAGTTCGGAAAGTGCTAAGTTGTAAAGTGCGGTTTGTTGGCGAACTGCCGCGCAGGCTCGAAAGAAGAGAAGGTTGGTAGATGATTGGTACTTTGCAAACCGAAGTGCGGGATGATATAAACTGGAGGTTGGCAGATCACGATATGATTGGATGTTGAATGGACTTGCAGGCTCGAAATTGAGGAAAAACACGATATGAATGGCGGCAGGATTCTCTAGAAATCTTTCGGGAATAGTATAAATACGAGGTACAGTTCATTCAAGAAGTTCATTCTGCTAAGGTAGTCGTTTATTCAACAATCAATAATAATCAATCAAAGAAATATACTAAGTTCACCGTAACATAGTGATTGAGTGATCTAAGATTACAATTTTTTACTATTTTATTTCTCAAGTTTGTTTTTATTGGTATGTTTGGGGGGTTTTTTTTAATAAAAAAAACCAACCAAAACAGTGAAACACCTTTTTCATCAAAAACTGACACCAACAAGACTCTTTGACAGTTGACACAATCCCATTTTTCTTTTCAGCAACAGCCAGCTTCTAAATTTTAATAAACAGGCAACATTCGAATCCACAATTTCTTATCCTTTTTCATAGCCTCCCAAAAAGGACGTTCTTTAGTAAATAAATAGTGGTGGTAATTTTTAGTCGCGCATCGCACAAATCTGCTGGTTACTCAATAACCTTTATGAGTAAAATTGCATAGTCTGGCCATTATGAGATCGGATTAGTGCAGCACAAATCAACATTCGGTCAGACGGGTGCAAAAATCCAGTTGAATACATAGATACGTTGGATGCATGCTTTTCTAGACAATCTCTACCACGCTTTTGTACTCATTTAATACAAACAAAAATTCGGGGACAAGAAATAGTATTCGACATAAATTTAGTTATTTCTGGTGCTTTTAATCGCGTGTCCTTCCCATATATAGTATTCAAAATAGATTCTGTTTTCTCTTGGTGCATCTTCGCGTGTCTGTACTGCAGACACTATAGCTCGATAAAAACGAGGTAAGAAACAGACATTGTATCGCATTGTCCAACTGTACGGTCCATGAGTGAACAGTCAGCGGAGCACGCTGCGTGTATTCATGTTATTGCAGATTGCCCTTTTCCCTTAATCCCTAGCTACATATAACCAGCCTCGATCACCTACCACCGACCCTGATGTTGCGCCCCATAACCTTGACCCTGTTGTTGATATGAACCATACCCGTTCTGATTAGCGGTTGCCTGAGCAGCCGGTGCGGCAGTCCGTGCCCCGTAGCCACCATCCTGTACGGGCGGGGCTGCCTGTGCGACAGGTGCTTGAGCGTATGGATCAGGCTTGGCGGCTGCCTGATGCGCGTACCCCTGTTGAAGCTGCTGCTGTTGCCCGTATCCTTGTTGTGCATACCCTTGCTGTCCATAGGCATTTGTCGCAGGTTGTTGCTGTGTGTAAGCCGCGGTTTGTGCGGTTGCGGGTGGTTGCGTTTGCCCATAGCCTTGTGTAGCAGGATCAGAGTACGCAGGCGCAGTCTCGGCCCCATACGCGTACTGTTGTGCATATCCTTGTTGTGCATATTCCTGTTGTTGGTGTTGGGGTGCCTGGGTGTTAGGCTGAGCCGATGGCTGTTGACCGTAAGACTGGTCGTACGTCTGGGCCTGTGGTGCATTGGCGGTAGCCTGTTGTGACGCATCGGGTTGTTGTGGCCACTGATGCTGTGCGTTGGACTGCGCAGTGTTCTGTGGCACTGTAGGCTGCTGGTAGCCGTAGGTGTTGTAGTCCTGCGTGTACTCCTGCGGTTTCGCATTTCCAACGGATGGTTTAGTAGCTGCGGTCGCTGGTGCCACGTGGTGTGCTGGTTGCTGTCCGTAGGCATTTGAAGTATGGGGAGTGTTAGATTGAATGGGTGCCTGCTGGGCGTAAGCATTGCTGTCGTGATTGTACTGGCCGTCAGTTCCGTTGTAGTATCCACTATGGTCTACGGTGGTGTCTTGCGGTTGTGTGTAAGCGCTGTTGTCGTACGTCCCAAAACCATTATTGTTGGCCTGGTTATCCCGGTAACCTCCAGTAGCTGCAGCATTTGTATTGTGCGCATTGTTACCGTAGGCCTGTTGACCGTAGTTCTGTGGCTGCTGACCATAGTTGTCGTACTGTGCGGCGGCTTCCACTGATGTTTGTCCTGCGGGCATATTGAGAGTCGGTCCCTGTGCCGGGGCCTTATTCTGGTCGTAGTCGTTGCGACGCGTTGTGTCCTGTTCATATGCCTTGTACTGGTTCTCAGGAGGTCCTCTGTGTGCAGGTGCTGCCGCAGGAGGTCGTCCATACGGCTCATTTCTGCGGTCAGAAAAGGGCGGTCCCCTGGCACTAGGGGCAGGTGCAGCCCTGCTCCCACCAACGGACGGGCGTGCAGGTGCACCTGCAGCCGGCGGTACTCGTGTATTAGCAGCGAGTGGTCCAGTTTTGGTGTAGGGTTCCTGAGCGGGTTTAGTGTATTGTTCGCGTGAGGGGTGGGTTGAGTCTCTGCGGTAGTCACGGTCGTTGGGGTTGCGACTGTCGCGCGCGTCGCGGCCGTCGTACTGAGAGTCGCGTCTACCCTCGTCGCCTCCCCCAAAGGCATTTCCGGGCCGTGCTCCGTTGGGGCCATTGGGGCCGCTTGGACCGTTGCGGCCGATAGGGCCTTTGGGGGGGTCTCTGCGCACGGCATTGAGAAGTGGTTCGCACCTGTTGCCTGGGGCTGGTGCGCGGGCTGGTGCGTTGGGAGGTCCTCTACCGCCCAATGCGTGAGGGGGGGGTTGCCTGTCCCTCGCATCGTGCACTAGCGGCCCTGCACTTGCGCCTCGCCTATCCGAGTCTCTCCTGTTGGGCCCGTCTCTGTCTCTGTGGTCCATGTCGCGGCCGTCTCTGTGGGCGAGTGGCGGTCGTCTGTCATCGCGGTCACCTGGACGCCCGTACGGTGTATTCCGCAGGGGGGCATTGGGAGGTCCTGGGGCGCCTCTCAATGGGCCTCCAGGTGGGCGAATGGGAGGTGCGCCGTCCATGGCCCTGTCCCGCATATTTCGGTGCGCGGGCGGTCCTCGGTCGTCGCCTAGAATGGGCGGGGGACCGCGCTCTCCCCTCAGGGGCGGGCGTGCGCCAATCAGTCCCCTAGGAGGAAGGCCGCCAACAGATGGTCGTATGGGCGGGCGGCCATTCTGCGTTGACAAGGAGTATTAGAATTAAAGCAAGCTAATCATAAAAATTGAATTATGAACAACCCATCTAGACAATTCCATACCTGGTAACTCGCTTGTGAATATGCACCGAAAGCATCTCACAGCAGCCTATCTAGCGTATAACGTAACGAAGATAGTGAACCTCACGTATACAATACATTAGTAAATATACATGTATATACATATATATATATATATGTGTATATATATGCATAAATGTATATAAATAAATATATATATATATAAACATATACATACACACACACATATATATATATATATATATGTACCTATACACGTACACATATAGAGATATAAATGCACTGCGCATACCATAGGGGCGGGCAGAGGTGCGCGTCCGCGAGGTGGGAGCATGCCACCAAACAGCGGAGGTCTCTGTCCGAATGCTGCCAGTGGGGGACGTGAGCCTGGACCACCCATGGGAGCCTGGGGTCTAAATGCTGGGTGTTGGGAGTTTCCTGGATAGCCATTTGCTTCAGGCGGTTGTTGCGACTTGACCGCTCCACGATCCTCTGCACGCTTTACCTCGCACTATTGAAATTATTGGTTGGTTTACAAACGATACGGTGAAGATCCGAGCAGCAATAAGGTAAACCAATAGAACTGGCACGCCTGAGTGCACATCTTTCAGAGCTTCCTAGTCTGATTCGATCAATCTCACATCACTCTCTAAACAACACGTGATACACCGAGTACAAGGACACACAGGAATGTCGTAGAGATTCCATGCGCACACCTTGCGGCCGTTGATGATGTGGAAGGGCTCATGGTTGGCCATCAGATAGTTGACGCAGTCCACGGCATCGAAGGTCACAAAGGCGAATCCTCGATCCGAAAATATGCTCACCCGCAGAACCTAGTGCAGTACAGACCAGAGCAATTAAAAGATACGTTGCTGCACGACAATCTCCACTCAATGGGATGACAATTTCAGACAGGCCTGGATAGATACATACATACATGCGTATAGCACCCCAGCATAACCACACTACATACATACATGCGTGTAGCACCCCAGCATAACCACACTAAGGGGAAAAAAACCTCCATGACACGACGAGCCCGTTTAAGAAAATAGGGTTATTATATCGTCATGGTAGGTATTCTGATACTTTCTAAGCTACAAGGCTTCCCCAACTATCGACTGTGAGTACTTATGATATGTGACTAATAAAAGACATATGTACAGTCAACAACGCAGTCTCCGACGCACTGCTACACACGGAGAACTAGGCTACGACAAACCCTTTTGAATACTTCGTAAGAGTGCAGGTAAAAAGGCACGCATAGACCTGCACTGCACACAGGCATGATCAACCCTCTACTCTGCCTCCTAAAAGCATTCAACTCTCGTAACTTACCGTTCCGTACTTGCTGAAATACTCTTTGAAATTCGACTCTGTCGCACTCTCTGAGACTCGTCCTACAAAGATCTTGTCCACTTGCGGTAAGAGCTGATTGGTATTCGGGTCACGCGGCGTGTTGCGTCTGAAGTCGACCTGAGAGGATACAACTATTAACTTTAAACCATAAAAGCAAGCGTACCTCTCGAACTATTAACTTTAGAACCATAAAAGCAAACGAACCTCTCGTCGGATATCACATGCGGTAGCAAAGAAGCGAACAAGTCATTCTTCCAGTGATACCAAAATGCTCATACAGCAGTCTACCCTCGAACATAGATCATTCACACACAATCAACAACACAGCTCTGGTGATGGATGTATATGTATACACCACAACCCAAGGTTTCGAATCCAATGGATAGATACACCGCACTTTCTAACGGATAGGCAAAATCTGTATCAAAACCTATCTAATACCTTGAAAATCAATTTTTTGCGTTGTAATTTGCAACGAAGCCGATGGTCTCAGCAGTAATAAAAGTTATCGTCAGGGTCGATATTCTGATACTATCTAAGCTTACGAAACATCACTGACCTGCGGCTACATCAAAATGCGAATATCACTTTAGGAGTTATCATACTACAGGGTACCCCACAGTGCCTCCTGCGTAACAACATGGATCTTATACGCAACACATAGAGCCGCGAAACTCCCACAGAACAATCGCTAGGACAGACGGGGTGTGAGCGCAAACCCATACAAACACGACTTCGTATATAAACTACGTATGTCTACACGTATTATCTGCTTCGGAGTAGATTAGACACATACCGCGTTGCCCTTGACGAACACCTTGTTCGCGGCCAGTGCCTTGTCTATTGAGTGATAGTCTCGATATGTGACAAATCCGAATTTCCTGTTGAACAGAAGTGTGCCGAGAGAGACGAGAAGGAATCAATACGAACCAATCGCCTCGCCCTAGATGGGGCGCACATTCTAGCTAAGCTATAGACAGCACCAGCAATAGGCATTGCAGCAACTGCAACAGATCCCACACACGAGACCTACACCGGCTCACAGTCGAATGCAACACCGAAGCACACAGGTACGACGCCACGACCCTTATCGCAAACAGAGCCATCCGAATTGCCCTATAGCCCACAGCGAGACCATTATAAGAAGTAGATACAGCGAACTCACCTGGAGCCTTTGGTGACCTTATCCCGTGCCACGGCGGCGCTTTCGACTGTTCCGAACTGAGCGAAGGCCGCCTTGAGATCGTCTGTGACAGAAGACGCGTGAGAGGAAGGAAAGACACCGTTTAATCAATGGTCTCTGGTTGAGGTTGATAGCCACATACGGATAAAAAAGGCTTGCTCTTGAGAGGGATATGGGATAATGTCACGGAAGAGAAGTGAGGGTCTAAAACATATCGGGTGTCGTATAATAATAGTATAGATGCGTTTAGATTGTAATATACAAAACTAGGTCGCAATAAATAGGTGTGTACGACTATGCACCAGGCGATGAGGCACAAGCGCGCAAATGACAACTAAACTAATTAATCAATGATGGTAAGGGCATGCTAAGTGGGAAAGTACAGTAGGGACAGTCTATCACGCATGACGGGCAGAGTGGCAAACGATGTACGGCACAGTACAATAAGCAACCCACTTCGCTAAGCTGTGTACGTACTGAGACGCAAGGAACCACCCTGGTAGGTCAACTGTGGATGATTGCGCACACAGCGCCTCATAGCTAGCCCAATACGTTCACACATTGACATGTCCTTCATAGCGTGTACTCCACAAATAATGCAAGATTGTGTGTCTCAAGAGTTTCATGCCACACTTGTAAGGCTCGTTCATACGAGTTAAGTACTGTCTTATGCTTCTTCTGGCTTTCGCTAACATAGACGGATGTATGGGCTGTGAGCAAGGTCATACCATTATCAGCTTCTGGGTGCAGTTTACCGACAAACAATTTCCTATTTGTTTTGAGTCCATCAAGAGTAGGAGTACCACGGTAGCAATTGGTTAGACAATTAAGTGTCGATATGGGGATACGAGCGTAAAATCGCTTCAGATTGATGCTTACATTCATACTTTCATCTTGGTAAAAGCGTGGTGCTGCATAGTGCTGTAGTGCATACTAATGCTGACGAGTCCAGCCAAAATCAGGTCAACCGACAAGAGTGTTCTAACAACTTCTAAACAATTCAATGATGACTGGCGGCTTTCAGGTTGCCACACATGACCAGTGTGAAGTCTACCAACCAGCTTGTTCATTCACTACTAATATCTGTGCAACTATTCTTCAACATCTCTCACTATCACAAGTGTATGATCACCACTTGGCATTGGGTGTGCTACGGAGTGTGACTGAAACATGCAGCGCAACAGCCCAGATCGCAATTGCCTTCAAGTGCAACGGGCATAGCGAGCAAGTACACAAACGGCAAAATAAAACGTATTCTAAACGCCTAACCATTACTTTGGAAAGTACTCAGATAACTTGATTTCTACGATAACGGGACATCGCTCTTAAACTCCGAACTGGGTAATCGGATAGTCCGAGATCATGAGAAAGCTACCCATACACTACACTAGCCCCCGAAATAACTATGCCGTAGGCAAAGCTTGCGCCCAACACGGTACTGAATCTGTGTGTGTACTGGATGGGATGATTGAACCCGTGACACACAACTATGCTTGCAAGACAGGTGACTCTCTGTCTGTCGTGCAACAACTGCTTGTATACAAACAGCTCGAAAATTGTCTTCTAAGCGCAAATATAACCTTGAATCAGAACATAAACCTAATTAGCATTTGAATGCCACTCGCAAAATACACTCGACATTATACACGCACATTAGCTAACCCACATCACCAATGACACTACTGACGCCATGCGTAATACATCTGCCATTGGGTCTGGGATAAACTGGCAGAAGTTTTCCCAGTACCAGCTCCCAAAATCTGACTATATTCTCTTCAACTCGATCAAAAATCTCCATAGCAACCATTGCACCCACGTACGTCTACAGTGAAACATATAGGGACTGTGTCGTAATCACTGCAGGCGTACTAGAAGCTCTCGCATGAAAAAGTGCATCAATAATATGAACAAAAGTCGGCACAGGATTCTTATGCCTTATGGGTATCCACACAAGAATTACAAAGAACCGCAATTGGTTCTATCCCACGATATTTTCGCGTTCAAACAATACATAACAAATTAGAAGTAGACACCAAGCTAGAAGTAAACACTGTCCAGTGAATCTATTTCACAACCGGCTTGGACATTAGGCGCTCAGGACGTATGTGCAATGGTCCGATATATCATGCGACAAGGGCAGGTGCTACACCTAAACCCTAAACCTTACGATTATGCGCGAGGCAATCCTACATATAAGCGTGTTCGTTGTGAAAGAGATGCATCTTTCCTGTGTATGTGTATATACTGTGATTGACTTGCTATGTCGCATTTAGTATTACTGCACAGAATGCCAAAGACTGTGGAGGTGGCAATCGATGATGTTGTTCATCTGTAAGCCTGTTACTCGGATATAGAACGACAAATTGAGCGTGCCATGTAGATAAAAAAGTAAACTATAATGCTGAACGGAGATAAGTAAGGTGTGATAACATTATACAAGGGATAAATATTAACACAAAATCATGTGCATAGCGCAAAAGTGCAATACAAACTAAAATAACGAGCGAAAGAGAAATACAATCTAACGTAACGCGCGAAAGAGCAATACATCATATTGCAAGGGTAAACCGGAATGAAAGCTACAACAGGCTATATTAGTGAGATGAGGTTCCTCAGCATCAGAAGAAGCAACACTGTGTAAGTATGTGTCCAATGCAAACCCATAAACACTGAGTTGGAAACAGATAATGTTCTAAGTCAAATAATATGTAAGAGACTTAAGTGCAACCTCACGGGATACTATAGTAACGGACAGTGGATGCCGTAAGTGTGCATACACATATGGAAGCTTCTCGGTCGCTGTATAAGCTAAATAACACCGAAATACGCGTTCTATTACATCTTATAAATCAACAACTGATGGATATACCTCGCCACGTTACATACAATACATACCCTGGGATAAGAACAGGTGGTGCGTTGGCCATGATGTCGCTAGTAGACGTTTTTGTCTCAATTGATGCGTCTCAGACAGTTGGTCTGCTTGCGCAGAGTGTGAGGGTATCGGAAGTGATGCTAATGCGCACAGCAGCACTTGTGAAGTACAGCAGGTGTTGATTAAAAGGGATGTGGTGTTAGCGTGCTTGAGGGTTTTGGCCTGTATATATATACTACCATTTGATATTTGTTGTGTGAATGCTTTGTGCATACATCTTTATTTGTTATGCAGAAATGGAGTGATATCTTTTGCTGTGTGACAGTGAAACGCATGATGCTAACGACACTTTCGCACTTAATGAATCAAAATACTGTCGTAAATAGCATATCGATATATTGTACACACAGAAACATTCATGTCGCAAATATCATATGAAAAACTATACGTATATGGCAGTTCGTTATGTCGTAAATATCTATGTTGTTCATGTATTTATTTCAAATATTGTTAGAAACGCTTGTTGACTATTGACTCTGTTGGGGCGGTTGGGGGGGCTGTCTATTAAACCCCAAAAACCCTAAAATCCTAAACCCTGCTCGAGATTCGAAAAAATAAACTAAAATCGGATATGAATGAAAAGACGCAGATTAAAATCGTACATAAAGAAAAAGGTATGTCGCAAATACTATGTCGTAAATATTCTTATGGTGATCTAAACATATAGAAAGAATCATGTCGCAAAGGAAGATATTTCCAACGATGTACCATTTTATGTAAAAAATAGGATAAAAGTACTGTAAATATATGTCGCAAACTTCAATGGGTAGTGTGTATTTGTTGGTGGAGGGGGGGGGGGGTGGGGGTAAATATTTATATATCCACTGTATACGGGTTTTCTCTACCAACAGATACAATGCTGCAAATTCCAATCAAACATGTCCATCTGTAGACCCCTCAAAAGACCCCCATGAAAAATTTAAATATATGTGTCTAATCACTACGGCGGGCAATACATAAATATTTCTCGAATGCCAGACTACATACGGTGGAGATTCAAATGTCAATCTTGTTTACGTTTCAGAAATCGATTGCGATCTATTACACCGTCCGCAATGGTTATTTTAGAAGTGTATGTAGAAAAATACATAGCAGATCACATACAATCATTGCTGCATCTGCATTAACTTCTACACACTCACACGTACGTACGTTTAGCTACACACTCACATACCATGGATGACAATGATATCAACAAGCTGGCTGATGCCACAGCCGCGCAGGAGAAAATGACCAAAGACTACACACAAGAGGCCGATGGACTGGTCACCGAGTGCAAAGCATTGGCGAAAGGTGTGTGGACGAAAGAGGTGGTCAAGCACCAGCAAGATTAAGTGTGATCCCATGTACTACAGGCAGCATGTTTATTTGTTCACTAAATGTCAAGAACTTTGACCAAATTAAAAACACTTTCCGGCATGTTGCATAGAATAATTAGTTCAAACATGTAATAGTTGCTTGCTGCTTGGAACTGGAATATATATATACATATATATGTATGTATGTATGTATGTATGTATGTATGTATATGTATATGTATATATATAAGATATATATATATATATATGTGTGTGTGTGTCTGTGTCTGTGTCTTTGTCTGTGTCTGTGTCTGTATATGTATATGTATATGTATATATATAAAAAGTAAAGTAAAGGTATGTGTGTGTGTGCGTGTGTGCGTGGGTGTTGGTGTGGGTCTGTCTGTGTCTGTGTCCGTATCCGTGTGTCTGTGTGTCTGTGTGTCTGTGTCCGTGTCCGTGTGTCTGTGTCTGTCTGTCTGTTTATGTGTGTGTGTATTTGAATATATATATTTATGTGTCTGAGTTTGTGTCTGTGTCTGTGTCTGTGTCTGTGTCTGCTTATATGTATATGTATCTTTCTATCGATATATATATATGTGTGTGTGTGTGTGTGTCTGTGTGTCTGTGTGTTTATATATATATGTGTGTGTCTGTGTGTCCGTGTGTTTATATATATGTGTGTCCGTGTGTCTGTGTTGTGTGTGGTGTGTATTGTTGTGCATATATTATATATATATATATATATATATATATATATATATATATATATATATATATATATTATTTATATATATATAAAATATAAATATATATATACACATATGTATATATATATATATATCGATGTATGTGTGTGATGTAATGTATGTATGTAATGTATGTATGTATGTATGTGTGTGTGTATGTATGGTGTGTTTGGTATGTGTGTGTATGCCGTATGTATATACGTGAACATGTATATGTATATATATATATATATATATATATATTATGTGTGTGTGTAAAACTTTTTTTTTATATATATATATATATATATATATATATATATGTATTATTTATCTGGACATGTACATTTATATATTTGTGTGTGTGTATGTGTATGTAAATATGTTTTGATTCATATGTATATTATTGGGTATTGGTGTGGGTGACTTGTATATGAGAGCGATGCTTTGTGTGTATGTGATTGTAATACGTCAAGGGTTTATAAGTCAAGATATATACCTATATAGGTTTGTATGTCTTATTGCGTGTGCATATATATCTATACACGAACGTCTAAATGTATTTACCTCGATAATCATACACTTTTATTATTCGCTCGTCCATCTGAGTCGAGCTGACATGCTTATATTTAGAACTAGAAGCGAACACTTATAGAGAGTTATTTAGGATTATATGCGTATGTATATATATATATATATATATATATATATATATATATATATATATATATATATATATATATATATATATATATATATATATATATATATATATATATATATATGTGTATATATATATATATATGTGTGTGTGTATGTATGTTTGTATAAACATCCTACCTTTGGTTTTTTTCTCTTGTCCATGCATATATATTCATATGAATATAAGCCTATATATATTCATATATTCTATTTATGTTATGTTTGTGTTTATATTTATATCTATATTTATCCATACATATATATTCATTCAAAAATATGTCTATATAAATGTATATATATGTGTGTATGTGTATGTGTATAAATTTATATATATCTATATATATATGTATGTATGTATGTGTATGTATATGTATATGTATGTATAGTTTTTATCGGATAATCATACTGGTTACCTTATTATTCGAATGCCCATCACCCATCACAGATGGTAAGCAAATGGAGGCTGTTGACAAGTTGCTTGCCATGGAGAAGCTGACTCGCACAGGGGCGGACATGCAGTCGACTGGGAAGGTGTTGGTGTGCATTGTAGAGATCTGCTTTGAGGCGGGTGACTTGAAGGGCATGCAGGAACATATAGTCATGTTGACCAAGAGAAGGGGGCAGCTTAAACTGGTGAGTGGGTGTGTTTGTGCTATGTGATTAAACTGGTGAGTGGGTGGGTGTTATATGTGATTAAACTGGTGAGTGTGCGTGTGTGTCATCTGTGCCATCGTTTGCTACACAAGTATGAGCCAGGGGTGGTGATTTTAAAAGAATGTATATGTCTGTTGTGATTCTAAAAGGTGTGTATATGTCTATTGTGATTTTATGTCGATTGAAGAATGCATATGTACTTCTATTGCTGGGTAGTTATTTGTTTGGCTTCGCGCCAATGTACGTGAATTGGACATGGCTATCCACACGCTACTCCACCCGTGCATGCACACATCATACTCCTTTGCCTACCTTGTACTATCACAATTTCACACGTCAGCGCCCAATTCGCGGCGATTCTGTTACGCTCACACACCCAACCAAACTCGTACCAAAACACTCGTATGTCCACACTTCGTCTGTGTCACTTGCACGGAAATGCATCGGCACACACTACACAGGCGGTGGTGAAGATGGTGCAGAAGGCGTGTGAGTTTGTAGCCAAGACTGACAATATGGAACAGAAGCTGGAGCTCATCGAGACGCTCAGAGACGTCACTGCGGGAAAGGTAGGTTGCTGTGTACTTGCATGTGCTGTGTGGCTTAGCAACATACTGCAACACCACGCACACTTACCACGCACACATACATATGGGCCGATAAGAAACCCCTGTGTGGTCTGTCAGCAGCCCATCTGCAATGTTTTAGTCGCAGCACACAACGCCCGCGGCACGCTCGCTCAAAATGATCTGGCAAGCACTGAACTGTGCCGTTTATTTTCATTGGTATTGACAAACCACAACAAGTGGACAAACAACAGGTGGTGGCGTAGGAAGACTCTCTACACATCATGGGCGTATACATATGCGCACATGCCCGTTAAACGCATACGTACACATGCCACTCTCCACTGACCTTCTTCTGTGAGTAGATATACAGCAACTGCGCCTTCTGCTCACCTGCGCTTGCGATGTTAACGCACATTTTCTGTCTCATCACACACACACACACACACACACAGATCTACGTTGAGAATGAGCGAGCGCGTCTGACCATGTCATTAGCAACCATCAAAGAGAAGGACGGCGATGTCAGTGGGGCAGCCGATGTGCTGCAGGAACTGCAGGTACCAATTGCATTGCATCTCGTGTGTACGTGTGTGTTCATTTGCGTATGTGTATCACATGCATTGCATTGCTTACGTGTGCACGTGTACACGTGTACACGTGTCAGCTCATTTGCGTATGTGTATCTATTAAATCGTTAAACCCACATGTGTTCCATTGCATATCGTGTGCACGTGTATGTTCATTTGCGCATGTTTATCACATGCATTGCATTGCTTACGTGTGCACGTGTGCACGTGTCAGCTCATTTGCGTATGTGTATCTATTGAATGGTTAAGCCCACATGTGTTTCATTGCATATTGTGTGCATGTGTGTGTTTATTTGCGCATGTGTATCTATTAAATCGTTAAAGGATCAAAAGTGGGCGCTACCAACTAGTTCAGCCTTTTGTTTTCCTATTTTTTTGGGATAGGTTCTGGTTGGCATCGCTTGAACGTTGTGTGCGTCTTCACTGTGTCAGATGCACGTGGTCTGTTGTCTGATTTTGTGGTCTGTGCCCATTTGTTTAGGTTTTAGGGTTCTAGGTTTTCATTGTGGGTGGGTGGGAGAGATGTGTCCATGGATGAGGCAGATTGCGTAACACACGTATGCACACGGAATATGCATACAAGCAATCTGTATATATAATCATATACTCAAGTGCGTATGCATCAGGCGCATCTGTATTGTATGTGTGTGTCATGCTGGTGTGGGTCTGTCGGTAGACGTTTGTGGTTGTTAATTGGTTCTAACCCTGTCCGGCCACCCCCTGGCGTGCTAGGTTGAGACATTCGGTACGATGGAGAAGCAGGAGAAGATTGAGTTCATTCTGGAACAGATGCGCCTGATGCTGGCCAAGAAGGACTACATCCGCACGCAGATCATCAGCAAGAAAATCAGTCCACGCACATTCGATAAGGAAGCCTTCTCAGTAAGTGGTCTTAGCCCGTGGGTGCTATTTAGGCTGAGTGGGCAGGCAAATCACAATAGGCTCAGGGCGGGCGAATGCGAAGACACTCAAAGCCACTATTCGTGTGTGTGTCTGCTGTTGTTTCTTCCACCTGTGTGGTTACATTAGTTGCCCTTCAGCCACATAGGGCATGGTTCTGCTGACATGAAATGTTTGTTTTGGCCTGTGGTCGCTTTCCGACAATAGCTTATGAATACTTCCCAACCCCACTGACGACACAACTCTAGATAGACATAGCTGTGGCATCGCCTGTGGTTCAGGTTCTACCTTCTGAGTGCACATGTGGTGATCGTATATCTCCCCTGTACACAGCCTGAGAAGAAGAAACATGAACCCTAAACCCTAAACCTTACCACTCTATACAGCCTGAGAAGTTGCGGTTCTTCAATCTGATGATTGAGATGTCACAGCACGATGACTCGTATCTGGACATCTGCAAATACTACCAGTCCATCTACAACACACAGACGGTCAAGGACGACCCCGCCCAATGGAAGCATGTAAGTGATGTGAGTGATGTGCACGTGTACTTAAGACAGAGTGAGGAGAGGGTCTGATGATGCAAAGCGTACTATTGACTTCAGAAGCATGCTAAGGGATGTGCGGGTTACTAGTCCCAATGTGTAGTACAGGCATATAGTCGGCTGTAGAGATGCATGAGTGGTAGTGAGAGTACAACCGAATGGTACAAATACTGCCTGTGGTATGGAGAGCGTGTTTATTTAGTTTATATGTTTCTTCATCTGAGTTGACGTGCAAGTGGTAGTGCGAGTACAACCGAATGGTACAAATTCTGCCTGTGGTATGGAGAGCGTTTTTATTTAATTTATACGTTTTTTTTATTTGAGTTGACGTGCAAGTGGTCGTGGCAGGGATTTAACAGTCCAAGTACAAGTGGCAGTAGAAATGTTTATCGGCCGAGGCATTCCAAGCTGTTGCGAAAATACAAGAAAAAAAAGAGAGGGGGTAAATTTTAGGGCCTTAGAACACGTCCTTTTCAAGACAACTGACACAACATGTGCTTGAACCTGAAAGCCCCGCAGCCCAACAGGCATTTGGAATACTGCTTCGGCATTATCGTTTTGAATACTCACCCTTGAATCATTCTGAACACAATCGTATCATATTGTATCCCTCAGATGACTCTGGGCTTAAGTCATCCTATATACCTACTGATAAAACCTAAAACCCTACTATATACTCTTGTCTCGTTCTAATGAACCAGGCGCTTAAAAACACCGTAGTCTATTTGGTGCTGTCGTCATACTCCAATGAGGTGAGTGATCTGCTGAACCGAATTCTGTTGGACAAGAATCTTGACCAGATGCCGCTGTACAAGGCCCTGCTCACTGTCTTTGTGACCCAAGAGATCCAGGTACGCGTTATCAACATGTGCTATGCAATGGTACGTTGTCTAGAAATACATATATAATGGGTTTTATTCTCGCTGGACTGCTACTATAAGTACATATATAGTGATACATTGTATTCCCACTGGACTGCTACTATAAGTACATATATAGTGATACATTGTATACTCGCTGGACTGTTACTATAAGTACTTATATAGTGATACATTGTATACTCGCTGGACTGCTACTATAAGTACATATATAGTGATACAGCGTAACTGATTTACCAAATAGCTCACCACACAACTCCCCCCCTCCCGCCTGCACTGGCCCATGCACACCCATGCACACTGACAGCCGTGGTCAGGCATGATGGACCTGTACGTGCCTGAGTTGAAGACGCTAGACTGTTTCTCTAAGCACGAGCATCGCGCAGATGAGCTGCGCAAGCGAGTAGCTGAGCACAACATGCGTGTCATCGCCAAATCGTACACGCGCGTGCCCGTCACAAGTCTCATTCGTCTCATGGACACCACGGCCGAGGAGATTGAAGCTTATGTGTCCAAGCTAGTGACCGAGAAGATGATCTATGCGAGGTAGGCTCGTGCATTATTACCTGCATGGTTTGAATGTTTTGTGTGCACATGTGTTTGTGTCTGTGTGTGTGTGTGTGTGCCTATGTATGTATGTATGTATGTAAGTATGTATGTATGTATATATATATATATATGTGTGTGTGTGTATATGTATAAATATATGTATATATATATATATATATATATATATATATGTATGTCTATCTATGTATGTGTGTGCATTTGTGGTTCGTTTTCGTGTCCAGATGCTCCCGATTTCATAAAGCTGACTCCTTGGTTGTCTGGGAAGTGACGTGTCTTGAGCCGAGTCTCTCCGTCGCCCCCTTGCGGATGGGTTATGCTCTGTATGCTGATGTACTGGTCATACTTCTTCTTTTTTCTCCTTCTCCTTCCTTTACATAGACAGTGTTCCATTGTCATGTTTTTTGTACCTGCTAGAGCGTGTGTCCACTGTGCTGCAATTGCTTCTCTGTGGTGCTTCTGCGGTTTCTTACCTACTTCGTTGTCTGTAGTTTCTTACCTACTTCTTTGTCTGCGCTCCTTGCCATTCCGTTGCAGGTACGATCGTCCCGCCGGCATAGTGAGCTTCCAACAAAAGAAGGAGGCCAATGAAGTGCTGGACAAATGGGTGTCTGACATCGACAAACTTATGGGTCTCGTCGAGAAAACCACGCATGTAAGTGACTTGTTGCTGTGACAAGCACAGAAGGACCTGGCTGTGCACTTTGCGTTGCACATACCGTAATTGGTATGCCTGTACATTTCTTCCTGATTTCTAGAGTAATGTTATCGCCCCATTGAAAGAGCATGCTTAAACATCGGCATGAGATTACTATACACACCTGCATACGCGAAGGAGTATCTGTGGTATATTTTGAATAGCTCAGGCAAGAACACGCACACCTGTTTACTCGCGATGTGACAATACCTTCAGTGTGGCACATGCTGATATATGATGATTCTGTTGTAGGTATATGCGCATGTACAGATTTCCTTTTTGTAAAACCAGGCTAAAGTTTGACTTCACTGTTCCACAGTTGATCGACTTAGAAAACAATCAAGCCGCCATCCGAACCTGAAGAATCACACTTTGCCCGAGCTACGTTTGGAATCGGTGAATAAAGTATAACGACTACTAATAACTACTGCCGCTGTTTAATAATATCAATTCATCCAAAACACTGTGTGCTGCAAATGGTTGCAATAATGCTTGTGAGAATTCAAGTTGTCTTCAAAGCTGGAAATTTGTGTGCATTCATAAACAAACACGAACAAAAGGTATTAAATACAACAAAAGGATATGTCTGCGTTATGAATAGTGGCAGACTGAAATTGGCATTAATTTAGATTTAAATTTTACTTTATTTTTAGCTGCATTAATGTCTCGCGTGCACATGAATCTGTTCTTATTGATGCTCATGAATATAAAAGCGATATTAAATCACCGTTTTCATATTGTCCTGTGGAATATATACATGATCTGAAAAGAGCCACATACGTATATAGTGCTTGAAGATGCCGCTCTACTTTCCTCGAATTCTATTGCAGCTTAGCGCCTCGACACGAACTCATGTGCAGATACACGCAGCTATGTCAGTTAAGATATGACAATGTTTGGCGCTCAGGAAGCTGTAATCTATATCTTCAATACAGTATAGGATTCTAGACTGACCGATGTGAATAGGAAAGAATGGACTATCTTTAGTTTAAACCTTTATAGTAGCCCAAGAAAAAGCTCCTGATTAATTTTGGCTATACCGTGATTTCAGATTTCGTATTCGTTATACCCACCAGCCTTGCTTCCGGTGTTGCCGCATGCTTTTGAGGATTTTTCAGTTCATAGATGTCCAAGGCATTACCTACATCGCGATTGTCAATGTGATCGAAAACAACTTCGAAATTCGAAATTTTGAGAGAGAACTTCCTCAGCAGAATAGTACAAATTGGTATGCAGATCGCACAATTCGCCCGAGTACAACCTGAAGTGCAAGCCTTTGAGCTGGTTTGTCATATCATTGACGACACGACCCATTATGTTATCGATGATCACAACCGTTTTCATCCAGCTTTAACATTATCTGCTTGTATAGAGGATAATAAAAACACAAGTCACCCTCGAGCTTACAATACACTCAGTCCCTTGAATAGCATGGCTGGATAAATTGCAGCAATGTGTACCGTTTTCCATGAGTACACAACCGGTAGTATAATTGACACACGTGGTTGCTGCTTATTTGCGTTTTTGTTCTGTTTGACAGCGGTTTCATCGAGATCTCAAACAAAACGGCCTCACGTAATAACTAATGCTACGTTCCGATTGTAAATTCTGGGCCCATGACGCCTGTGATAAGCGTACAACAGACTACGCGATGACGAACACAGTGTATTTTGCTATTTGCCGGCTGATAAGTATTGCCTCGGTCAATAAAATTATTCGTAGTTCGTGAAATAGGGCATTCATTGAAGGTTCGGGAGCCGTTGACGGTACAGAATGAAATCCACCATCTGACCGGAAGCTTACAAATTTTCAGTAAAAAAAATAACCAGATAGCAACTGAATTGTTAAAACGCGACCTCCGCAAGTAAACAGGATCGAGGGCTTCATACCCGTCACCTGCAAAATAAGCTCTAAGAGAGTGCTGCACCATTTCCGGAACGGATCAGATGATAGGACTCTCGAACACTCGAAGATAAAAGAGGACCGAATTTTTAATTTAAATGGGGCAAGGATCACTTCGACACACCTACTACCTCGGGGAAATGGGGCTCTATCGAGGGTCTGCGTTCTTACCTGCCAAAATACTACGACACAGACAACCATCGACTTCCTCTGATATATTTATATGCGAACATATGATTTCAAGTCATTTCATATTAGAGGGTCACTCAAGCACAATACCACAGTGGAAAAACAATACATAGATATGTACCACTGATGACTCCCATTCGATCGACTTTATTGTGAAGTTTATCCTCGATTGGCCCTTCGAGTCACGATTAAATCCTTGAGAATCTTCTAAAGCTCTCGATAGATCACTTTGTCAATGTTTTCTCAGGAAAATACAATAGCATGACTCGACACTGAGTGCAAAACCCATCCTGCATCGACTCTGGCGCCAATACCCCTGACCTCTACTTTCACTCGCAGGTATCAATTGCACGATCCGTTCACTTTGCATACACTACCTTTGAACACACCATTCTTTGATATTCTCTTTTTCCCGTGTTTGATTCCTTCTATTGCGGTATATACCTGTAAACCCCCCTTAACGCTAAAAAGGCACGCTCTTATCGTGTTGCTGCCTACCTTAAAGTAAGTATTCTCAAAGTATCAACCGCTACTACAACAGGTATTTTTGGATATCATTGCCTAGCAAAATCTTAATAAATATGGCAACTCAGTTCACTGTTCTCGAGAAAAAAACATCGTTTTGTGATCGCTATTTAATTATCTACTTATTCTTTATGCACCACGAGAGAAGCGTGCGCGCAGTCTAGATTCTGTTGAAGTGGCGGTTTTGTTCTACAACAAAAACTCATTCACATCTATATCCATTACTCAAACAATCGGAGTGTTTATATGCTAATACTCCTTTGTGCACATCGACGTTTCTACTTGTTGAATGTCAGAGATGGGAATATGTGGTGATACGCCACATGAGGCTCATTGAGTACCCTTGAGTATAGGCAGGACGGCATTCAACCCGTCATTGAGACTTCGGCGACATATCGGATTGAAATATGGGCATTGAAAAGTTAAAGGCGAGTCTATCACCAGCAGGTTGCTTTGTAAGCTACATCGAACGCGCATCACGACGAACCTAGCCACACTTCGTACCACACACCACAACACAACTCAATATGCAACCCCGGAACTAACACATATATCTGCTAGTGAACAAATATATGTTGCATAAAAATGTTTGAAGCGTATTGCCAATTTAAAATACAATTTGAGACTTCCGACACCTCCGATTGTATGCCGTCGAATAGACATCCTGCCGTGTAGCTTTCACCTTCATCGTTTAGCGTAAAGAGAGACGGTGACCACTCCTTCCACTCTAACCTTAATCGACCGTAAAGTAATCGGCTCGAGCTCATGACAACCCACTAATCTGGCATTGAATTCCTTACGATCATTCAATTCTAGACAATTCTGCATGATGTTTGGCCTTTCCCTATTTGATCTGTAGTAGTTGATTATACTTCTATCGTGCAGACGTGGTTGATTAAGCACTCTGTCCGCACTTTTAACATAGTGATTATAAAAAGCCATGTCCAGCAGGAACTGAATCTCGCTAAAGGGCATTCTTCCAAGCGCTACGAATCTGTGGCTATGGTAAAGTTGTTGCGCATTCTATTTTATCGTAACCTTAGATTGCACAACCTTGACACCACCTACTTCTGACAAACGTATTCTTGAGGGTTCAATTCTTAGAACATAATCGGAATCATAACATAGCATATTCTTCAATGCGTCCAAATCTATGAGCGAAAGCTGCGCCCCGTCGTCTAGCAAACAGACGTGATTTTCACTTGAATTCTTGAAGGTTATATTCGTACCTTCCTGTTCTCATAACAATCCCCTGTTTTAAAGAAACTCTTCAATCATCACTAGAGCCCACGTTTTAAGTTGTTTCGAGATGTTCTCTTTTTCAATGATTACTTGAGCGTTCTCCTGTTGCTGTACAATATTCTCGACATTTGGAGTCAATCTAGGTTGACCCCGCTCCACACTTCTTGGAAACTCTATTCATCTCATTTCTGGTAGATCAGTTTCTGAGTGAGTACTCACCTTCACATTGCGCATTGTCGAACATATACGGCCGTAGTTTATTGTTCATTTGAGTTTCCGAGCGTTGATTGATTTTGTGCGTTCCCAAGCATCCCATCAAACATTCATGCGAATATGCAACATTCGACAGTAGTATGTTTCCACTTTCCATGCGCCTCCACAAGGCTTATCACCTTTTTTTTCGAAGCGCTACCCTGCTCGTGTTGGCGTGTCAGAAAGCAACAACGGTCTGTACTATGGCTTTTATTCGCCTTTGTGTTTCTCGCACCACTATTTCTGCTCTGCGTCATCCGACACAGTAATAGAAACAGCATTATCGATTGCTTCATGTTTGTAAACTAATTTTCCATATCGAATGCACCAAGTCTGAATCTTACTCGTGGAAATCGACATATCTTTGAAGTCGACAATCGAGTTGTAGCCGGCCAAGCGGCAAACTATTTGTAATAAAGATTTGCTTCTGTGCCCTGGACTACCTACAGCCTTCATCCCTGGCATTAGCGTTGTCGCCATTTAGAGAAAGGGAATCCTACATCATAGTTGGCCGTTACATTCAATTTACGATCGTATTGCACTTTACGCTCCTTCATATTCTAGAATATGAGCGCAGCTTGTAAAAGGATCACAAGCGCTGGTAAAGTGGTATTCCTGTACATACGAATGACTAATTCCACAATACCTCCTTTATCTTCGACCCAATTGAAACGTTCGGCTTCACTTCATCTTGTGTCTAGGAATAAGGAAAAATTGCGCAAATTGCTTCACTTGTCTGCATGCTTAGCGTTTTCTCGATATCACTAGCATTGCCAGGCAAGTTTGAAATCTTCTGTTTCTGTCGCTAATTCCAGTTCAGATGTTTTAGGCCTCTCATAGACTTCATGGTCCGGCATTAATTATACCGTGATGCTCCGTGCCCAAAATCGTATACCAATTGGCACGTGGTTGAACACACGTTCACAATCAGAAATCTCTTCACCATGGCCCGAGACGTCCACACCTCCAGCAGAGTGCGTATTTCGGACCCGTGAGCTTCAATGGATCCCGCTGGTCTTAAATAGGAAAGTTTCCTTCGGTAACATTATAAAAGACCACAATAATATTCTACTTGAAGAAGTTTGTTCGGTTGTCGTGTGCTAGATCTAAAATCTGCCCTTGTCAGATTTATAAAATTGTCGCCAAATGTACATACTACTACACTTTCTACCTCAGATTACATACATTTTCTCCCTTGGGTTTGGACCAAATCTTCAGAATGTACATTTAGTGACTTTGCACTTTTTTATTGTATAATTTAGTGGCTTTGTCCCAAATGTTATATATAGTATTACAATTATACCGAATCGCGTCATCTCTTAGAGACCATATCTTCTTACTGTCACTAAAGTGGTTCGTCTCCCACGGAGTTGACGCCCCCCCCCCCCCCCTAGCGCGACAATATCAAGATAACCATAAAGATAAGGGACATTGTGTTTTATCGAATTGCTCATAAATGTTGTTGAAACATCACAGTTTGTTCTCATTCGCACGCTTTACAATACGTGCAAGCAATCGTAAACCAGACTGTAAACGCGTAAAACTTAAATGAAATGTATTGGTGATTCGTCGAAGAATCGCCAATTATAAACAGTTGTAAACTATTGAAATTTCCCTACGAATTTGTTATGAATTTTTTTTACAACCAATATAGAGCAAATTAGTAACACTGGAATTTATTAACATAGATACCCAATAGTGACAGGAAGAGAGAGAGAGAGAGAGAGAGAGAGAGAAGGAGAGTGACGAATTCGGAGCCTGGCAACAAATTGTAGAACCCCTGAGCGACTAATAACAGGGGAATGCGTAATAAGATCATCTGTTGCATCGCATATCAGGCAAAGCTGCAGGTAAGTGCAACATACTGACGTGAGGTCTGAGATTTGGCGATGAAGAAATCTGACTATAAACCCCTAAACCTCAACACATCTCGCTTTGAAAAAAATTTAATTGGATGTTTTATAAAGTGCCACGACACGAACCTGACTCTGTTGATACTGTAGTCGACGACAACTTGGCGAAGAGTTTTGATAAGAAACGCAGAAAACTAGACTATTTGACTTTGCACCACTATAAGGTGCCAACAGTTGGCAAGTACATCACTGGACAATTCTCGTGTTTAAGCCTTAGCTGGGCCATTAGAAATACCAAGGGCAAAGACATAAACAATTAAGATGGTCGAAAAGGACAATCGACCGATACATCTGGATATGATCAATACGCCATAGGAAAAGTGCCCTTATGGCGTACTTGTAGACCCTAAAAACGCACTGACGATCAAATTGAAGCAACTGGGACACGCTCAGTAATAAAGCTACAAGGATGGCACTTGCGGTAACACGAGTGAAAAAGCGTATGTGACGGATGCTTTCTTACACTCGAAACTAGTTGCACAAGTCAATATGATCATTATAGAACAGCCATATGCAGACAGATTGAAATGGAAAATTAGACTCTTATATCAAATATATTATTCCTTTCTTTTCTTTAGTAGGGATTGTATGTATTTAGAATGAACTGTTAACGAGGGCGAGTCGAAGCTGTATTGTTACAGCATCCACAGCGTTTGACAGAAGAGAAGTTTATACCAGTTCATCGTATACCAGGTAAATACGACTGTGCGGATGTAAAGGTGCCTTGAGAACAGCCACCATGAAAACGATGGCGTATTTAAATATACTGGTTTTAATGTTTACATTAGGTAGTTAAATGGATTTTAAAGTTAGTTTTGAGCTCCCATCAGGTACGCAAACATCATTGTTTTGACATACTGGCTTGTCTGATCCTGTATAGCTCCGTGGTTTATTCAAACCTTGAGGTCAGAAGAATTTGACCTTGAAGCCGGAGATCTGTGAACTACAGGTCAACAACAACATAGCTCACGTATGCTATCACAACAAATAGGTTATGTTTCCGTACTAGAAGTACGCGAGCAAGGCTTTGGTATGTATAGATAGGAGGATAATATCAAGAGTTTATGAGCACTACTACTTTGTGATCCCAAGATGGCAATCTATGAAAAGCCTCGCGTCGAAACATGGAACTCTATTAAAAAACGATAGTTGATATCATGAATAATAGGTACACAGAATATCGACAATCCATATCTATTGTCCACTTAGTAGATTGGCAATACGAATACAAAGCAGTATCAAGGAGCTCGTCGAACTGTTGATAGCTTGTATGAAAAATCATCTAATTTGATCGTGTTCTCCTAATCAAGTGCTGTGCACTGTTTAAATCAACAGCGCATTACAAATGTACATTATACCGCAAAAAGGAGATCTCAAATATGTACAACACAATGCCCTTTTACTAATATACTACCCAGGAGCGCCACGCTCATATCGAGAAATGGTGATCTTCGGTGCTTTGAAGAGCCAGCTTTTGAGCAACAGAAATACATTAGCAAGAGGCTAGTCAAATTGTTGATATCTTGTATGAATTGAATCTATCAATCCAAGTGCTATGCACAGTTTAAATCAACAGCGCACGACGAAAGTGCATACTACCGCAAAAATGAGATCTGAAATATGTACAACACGGTGCTCTTTTGCGGACATACTACCCAAGAGTGCCACGCCCATATTGAGAAATTGTGATTTTCAGCGCTTGAAGAGTCTGTTATTAGCAACAGAAATACAATATCAAGATTGTCAAGTACGTGAAATCCAGCGAGACTCGACGGTCTTCATCAAATCTTTCTTCCATGAAAAAACATATAGCAGTCCCCACCGTACTGCTTCATATCAATGAAGTCGTCAATGGCTTTAGTTCGTAAGCTAAAAATATTGAGGTACTTGCCAACTATCTACATCCACGTCTCAAATTTTTGGCTTAAAATCTGTTGTTGGAAATAGAATCGAAAGTGAAGTACTTTCGACAATTTTAATATGCATAGTTGTTGATACAAGTATAAGGGCAGTAGAATCAATCAAGACATACGATTTTTAAAGCAATGAACACTTGCAGCGTTATCCATTTCACTGCGACTTTGGATAAAGATGCTTATGTCGCAAAATAAATAAATTTGATACTGCATCGGATGTGATCGGAACGATGATGAATTTTTTTTCTATCTTTGTTCATGCATATAAGTAGCATCGACTCTCTCGTTCATGCTGCAACTAATATTTTTAAATGAGTTTTTCATTATGGGAGGGTACGATAGCGCTGCTGTAAGAATCAAAACCAGACATTTGCAATTGTAAGTGGTGGAGTGCTGTTTAAAGGTACGTGAGTGTTTGGTAGTTAAGATCACGATCCTGGAGGCTTGCCAAGATTAGCAGGTTCAAAATAGAATTGCATGCGCCATCACCTACTAAAAAGCATTTACGGGTTCAACAATCTTATATAACCCTAAATTTAACTGGTGTACTTGAACATTGTCCATCAGATCGCTTTACAGGGTGTCATCAGTACAAGAATAGTGCACCTCTAAAGGGTGGTTAACTTTATAATGCTACAGGACTGGATGAAAGGTATTTACTTAGAAGAGAAGCTGTCTAGAGGTGCAATGTATGAGAAGAAGAAAGACTAGCTGGTCATGGCCGTGCCTCAGAAATGATTGAGAGCTGAGAAGTGAAGCAAGAAGAGAAGAGTACACTCTCGCTATGGGTGATATTGTTGCTGAAATGGGCCATATCGTCATATGTGGGGAGGTAGCAGATTGTGTTACTCGAGATGATGTTGACCGGAAGGTGACAATGTTCCTACAACATTATATATATATATAAATATATATATATATATATATATATATATATATATATATATATATATATATATATATATATATATATATATATATATATATATATATATAACCAACAAGTATACCATATGATATTAAAATATTCGAGGGTTGCTAATGTGCCTGCTGAAGAGTTATAGACCGATATGAAGTTATCTGTATAAAAATGTCTTACTAAGTTGGCAATGCTGATACAATAACTAGTAGATGGCTTAGTGAACAATGATCTACTCGTCGGGTTCTGTATTATATGCTACAATTGTCTTGTATTTTGGTGTAGGTGTGAGAGTTGCTATAGGTCCTAAGCATGGGTTGGGTTAACAATCTGAATGAAGTTATGTGGATGTATGAAAACAAGCCAATATTTTCAGAGGATGCAAAGGATGTGCTAAAGTGTACAGTCTTATGAACAATATGATTGTATTGTGCGACCTATATTGGCCTAAATGGCCTAAAGCAATTGTAACACAGAGTAGAAAGAGATACACGAAATCGATGAAGGTTGGTCGAAGGCAAAATATCCGGCACTATAATATTTAGAAGTGTAAGACTTAGCTAGAGTTACTGTTACTTTATTTACGGTGATTGAAGCATTATTGAAAGATATGAAAGCGTTGTTTTATTGGATGGGCAAGTTATACTACTTTGACTTACCGGAGCTTAATACAAACGAGAAAAATGTTTCCGCACCACAACACAACTTGTATTGCCGGTGAGCCCAAACAGGTAAAGGAACATGAATGACGAAGGCTCCGAAAGCATAGTCCCAGTCAAGGTAGACAGCTGTAAATGAGATCAATGAGCACATGTATGCTGCTATATATATTTTCTTATCGAACGAGTGTATTTGGCCCGCCACAAGGTACATTGTAGCTCTCGTGTGGGTCTAGTTCACAGCTTCTGTACAACGAAGCAATCCAAGAAGTACATGGGTCCCATTATTATACGGCGGAAAGAAGTTTTTTGATATGAGAGCTAAGTCTGAGAGAAGTTTTCACAGGCTTACAAGGCATAGTTCAGTATAATGATCATGCATTAAAAGCACTGGCAGTGCCCCTGGGCATTTGTTAATTGCTACAAATGCTGTCGGGTCCAGTTCGGCCTTTACAAGAGTGCTTTTACATGGCATCTGAAAGCATCATTTGTCATTTGCCGCGAGGTGGGATTTAGATGCGGCAAGCACTCACCTCGAACCTGGTTTTACTGGTGGTCGGAATATATATCGATCGCTCATATTCTGGCTCCAAAAACACCCCTGTGTTGCTTATATTAATGAGGACTAGTGCTAATGCAGCTTAATACGCAGGTGTATACACAGTTAGCGATTTGGCTCTGTAGAGTACCCAGTATCACATTTCGTGCCCTCGATACGACCCTGCGCAGTGAAGGTATTACATTACCTATTATAGGCAGCATTGATAGTTGAATACGAATTTCAGATGTGTGCACGTGTACATTGATGTCTCTTGGCAACACCTTCGAAACCGTTGTGACTATTTTAAATTACTGATGTATGATCAGATATTTTGATTAAACCCTGTTGCGCTAGTTCTCCCCTGTTTGTGACTTTTGTTTGTAGATTTGTATCAGTTTTGATCACTTTTGAAATGTAATGTAGTTGTCCATCCCGGTTGATTATTACGGCGAGTGAAAACTTGATTTTCGCTTGGAATCCTGTGGTGACTATCCAAAGTAGGTGGCAGTGATCATAGCAGAAAAGTCAGTTCGACGTGAAGCATTTCCCGTGTCTGAAGCTTCGTATATCGCTTCCTGCACGACATTCCTACCATTCTACAATTGTACTGGGGCATTGTATGCTAATATGGTTGACACGCGAATGTGAAAAAAGCGTTCAAAGTACGAAATGTGAATGTATGGTCTAAACTGTAGAACATTTTCGTATGTGCACGTTGGTTAAATAGTTCACGCACTGTGATAGGCTGGGAAGATCTTTGAACTCCACTCGCCGTCGTCTGAAAACGCTGGCGTTGTTGCAACGCCTAAAAGAACCATGATGATCATATCGATTTGAACTGTGCAGATTTGTCGTATTCACCAGTCGACTTTTAGCGCGCTCTGACCTGTCATGGGCTAATACGGAAAAGTGAAAAGTTTGTATATCCGTACGAAAGTGAGTACTAGACTGCTCGCCTCGCAAATACAACTAATAAGATACACACTATTTCTACGCGTGACAAGTATACTTTTTTGATCCACCACGATACAACAACAAGATATACAATAATTGTACCGCTTCACTGGGGTGGCGCCAAATCTGAACTATTTTATAAATATTGATGTGACAAAATGTCACTCAAGTTATGATAAGTACCCGTGGTACAGGTGAGCTGCGAAATAGGCACACATGACACGTATATTAGTGTATAATATATGGAGTTTAATATCACGTCCATCGACACCAGGTGGTCGTTCCTCAAGATAGCAGTCCACATTCAGCAGTCCACATACACTACAGTATAAGTTAATTCTTTCCTAAATCACGACGGGATCCCATGCCAAATCATTTCGGTCGTAGTTTATGTCTGACTTCCGAAAGTGTACAAGTGTTACACCTAACACTAGATTGCTTAATCAAATCTTGTTTTGAGCACATCGTCAATGTTTGTTCATTCGAGTAGCATGACAGCAACCTCTTTTTTCAATTGTATTCCCGAGGTAGTACCTAAAATTATTGTAGAGAGAACAGTTTAGACAATGACGCGACTGTGCATTTATGACTTAACGGAGTCGAATCCACAACTATGATAGCCCAATTCCTCAGTGTATGGAAAACACCTTTGCCTCGCCCATTTCCTTCCTTGCTCTGTTGTAGTCTATATAGATGAAACCCGTGGTACATAGTTTTCGCGGAAGAAATTTTATTGCGAGTATGGGATACACTGTCGCCACCGAATGCTGGAAACTCATATTTATTATCTACAGCAAAATACTGGCTGTGATATGCTACGCTTTAAGACATTGTATCACGAAGTAGCCCCCATTCATCCTAGCAAAAAAACCAAACCAAAAAAAATGAAATTCACAGAATTTATGCAAATATTTAAATGTACTATATAAATAAATCATAAGCTGGTTAGCAGTTGAGTGTATTCCCGACCACTACCCTTTCAGACAATAGTAGAATAATCACATGGAAACCTTTATCTCGCAGGACAAACCCACATACAAAACGAACAGATAAGGAATATGAACAGTAATAGTGGTAGTCTCGATGGCCTTTCGATGGGATACGAAATTTGCGACGAAGGGGGGGCGGGGTTGAGGCAAAAAAGCACTGGAATGTAATTGTGTTCTCATGTATTAAAAATACTGTACTGTGGATTCAGTTGTATCAGGTGGATACACCGTGATAACAAACGCATATCTTATCGTTAATAGCACATTTTTGAAATCTATATAGAATGGGCCTCTTGCTTCCATATTTGGTGGACACAAGAACAAAAGGTTAAGAACCAATACAAGCTATTCTGCTGGACAAATGGCCAGCCGCGTGTGTGCGTCAGTTAGAAAACTTTGTATTTAGTGAAGTGATGTCTCAGTGTCAAGAAATTCAATTAGTATGTTGATCGAATTAGCAGAAGGGTTAAAAATCCTCGGGAATACCTGAACGAGCTTTGTTGTGATTTTCACCTCCAGAAGACCGCTTATGGCCGGTTCTGAGTTGTTCAGTACTGGAGATACAGAGTGAGGACACAGCCGCAACATATAATGCTATAAGAGATAGGCACCAAGAACTGTACAGTGGTCTCGCACATGCACTTCCTTCTCTTGAACGAACACCAGAAATGAGCTGAAAATGATCTCATATGCCTTCAATGCTACTGTACCTGCCACTGGTGAATGGATAGTGCTGCTAGCTGAACGAGAAAGGGGACACAGAGGTATCTCGCAAAAGTATATGACGAAAACATATCAGTTAATTTTTATGGACACGGACATGCTTTTGCACGCGAATGTTTTGTGTTCTGAAAGCAAGCATATTTTCCGCGTTCCCTAATATAGAGATAGCTTAATGACTGGTCGGTAGCATCCATTAATTAAAGAGATTTCGTAACAATTAAAGAGATTTAGTAACAACTAGACGAGTGTTGTGCTGCAGATACAGAATGAGGAGCAACGTAGTCTATGGCCGGATGACGTGATTAGGATTAGGAGATAATCTGGGCGTAGCGGAGATCAATTTAGTCTGGGGGGCACCTTTCGCGACATTGCCAGCTACAGAGCACCTCTCAACTGCGAGTTCAGCAGACTCTGCTTTAATCACCGAGGGCCAATCGACTCTGTTCCTTCAGGGTCATCTAGCTGTTTGTGTTATTTTTAGCTCTGAATGAATAGTGAATTATCTAATATTGGAGTTGGACGCCGTACGCCTAGTGGCATACCTCTAAAGTTCTGCCACAATACCTGGCATACAGGCTATTGGAGAAGTATATACAATCAACTTTGTTGAGCATTTGCATGCTCACCACACCCAAATGAGCTCTGTTTCTCCAATGGAACTATCCTATTGCGTCTATCAAATGAATCCCTGGGAAATCATACGAGAGTTGTGTCGAGTTGTGCCGACTGAAGGTAAAATGAAACCGTCCATATCGTCAAAATAAAACGCTCGAGGCTTGATTCTGGGTTGTTCACGGCCACACTTATTCTGAAAATCCCCCTGGGTCCATGACATTCTACTTTTAATGAGTCGAGTGACGGCACATGTTGCGCGGGATTCTGTGTAGCCACGCGGCTCCTACGCAGCACGATTCGTCGCATCTAATTGGCCGTGGCCAAGACTATCTAATATTGTATTGCTTGTTTGTTCTACATTTAAACTGGAGCCACTGCGGAGCACGGTTACCTCTGCGTACCATACACGCTCCACGACCCCATATTCCTTCTTTTTCTTTGCGTATTCCTCCTTCTCTTTCTGTTTTGATGTTTTGCACTCACAGGTACAGAGAGAACTACAGCAGCAACAACAGCCACACGATGAGCAAAGCGAACTCGCAATTGTCTCTGCATCGACTGAATGCATTTGTGAACAGGAGTGTCTCCAATCTGGTGCGCTCAATTGTGTCATGCTATGCACCTCTGTCCCTTGCCACTCCATCCACTTCTCTACATCGGTTTGGTTGTATCGCACGTCTCTTGTTCGTAGATTGTGCAGCATTTGGTAAACACGCAGCTCATTCAGTCTGAGCTGCGACTTGTTGCCAGCCAATCTCCAAGCTTGCGTGTAGGTGAGCCCGCTGGTACCCCCAGCACCAGGTGCGGCATATAAGCACTTACCGTGTGGACAGTCGTTAAGCACAGTCCGGTACACCACCTCCCTCTCCTTCACCGATTGCTCGTGCTTCTTGTACGTTAGCCAGTTGCTGCTCACGTCCAGCTCCTTCAGCTCACGCAGCTGCACCAGCGAGTCTAGCGTTTCCAGTTGGTTATCACTCGCCAGCAGCACATGCAAGTGTGGGTGGTACACACTTATATCCGCTGGCAAGGCTGCAATCTTGTTGGAGTTAACATTGATTTTGCGCAGGCCCCTAAGCGGTTTCCTAACTGTGGGCTGCTCATTAGACGCACAGCCGGTGGACGGGGATTCCCTTGCAGTGCTATCAGAGACTGCGTCATGTACGTCATCCCTTCTGGTGTCGCGTACGCCTGTGTCCACCTCCTCCGTATGTGTTCTCACAGCATGTGCTGACATGCGTGTTGCGGTGCTTTCCAAGTGTGGCAACGACTGCGCACGTACAAGCCGCATACACTTGTCAACGGCGTAGATGCCATACGTGCGTGTATGTGCGGGTATGAGCTTATGCGGTTGTGTAGGTACGCATGCGAGCGGCAGCAGCGATGTGAGGTTGTTATCCTGCAGGTAGAGTGTGCTCAGCCGCGACAAACTCGACACAAACGACGGGATCGTCAACAAAGCATTGCCTGCGAGGGAGCCACAGTAAAGTGATCAGTGCTTGTGGATTCAGCTATTAGGTTGAATAATGCGAACATATGTATATTAACACAGGCGAGCATACTTATACGAGCAGAAGCTATACAATCTTACGTGAGAGATGGAATGCAAAGGTTTGAAGCACATACCAGCCAGAGACAATGTGGCCAGCTGCTTGAGATTGCTCAGTGGACCTGTTTGCGCCTCGGTCAGCACATCGGACGGGCGAGTCAAATACGACAGATCGAGTAATCGCAGTGATGTCAATCGACAAATGGCGTCCAAACTGCGCAGTGGATTACTGCCGATTCGCAAGGTGTGCAGGTGGCACAGCCCTGAAAGGGGTGGAGTGGGGTGAGCGGAGTGGACAGACCTCTGAACCGGAAGAACACTATGAGGAGTCATGTGACCAGATGTGCAGTACAGAAAGCAATAGCGAAGAGCAGATCAAAATAAGAGATTTTGGGTTTACGACTTGGTGCGAGTCACAGACTAACGTTCATGGACGTACAGGCATCTGCCTTTGCGCCATATCTAGACAAAAACCCATGATGAGAAGCACATGGTACACAGATGGGTAAGAATATATGAATCGAACGTAAAGGCATTGTCGCAGATTTGTGTTAAAAGTTAAAAGCGAGGACTCCTTCGGCTGCATATCTCCAGAAACAAGAATATCCAAAACTCTATACCTCAGTATCTGCGCCAGTAGGAATACTGTAATATGAGGCACAATACTCGTATCATAACCTTTTCCGCAAGGCGAGATTGGATACAAAGGTCATGATGCAGCCATCTCCGAGGAACCGACTAGTGCACGATGGGCTCTGGACGTACACGCTATTGTATCAGGTAGTACTGAGACAAGGGACACTGAACTGAGTGTGAATTAAGTGGACTTACAATTAGGGAAGCTTTGCACATTATTGAAGCTTATGTCGAGGGATTGAATGCCACGCAGCAGATGGACGAAGTTGGACACCTCATCCAAACGGCTATTGTAGAGATCTAGCCCGTTGATGTAGCACGCATGCTTAGCCATCAACGTATCCACACTGCGTATTGGGAATGTCCCGAAAGATCACGAGTGCACATAAGTCACCATGCACATCGATTGAAACGTACGAACATTAATGTACGAGTGGAATGAGTTGACCAACGTCATCAGCAATGTTACTTAGGCTATATTCGAACCTTTGTGCTTTTTCTTGCATTCAATCATATAATATCGTTTGCGAATAACTCAGTGTCTTGATATGTATACACACCGTTGTGTTCATCGCAATTCTATTATGTGCTGAGCTGTGCTCGTATAAACTGTATTCAATCGGATTTTTTATACGATAGATCGCATATGATTGACGTCACTCACTTGACGAAATTGATTAGAGATTTGTTGTCAGATTTACAAGAGCGAATACGCACAAATACAGGAAAGCAAAATAGTTTGCATACTAAATGAAACAGACGTGATGAAAGGTAGGTTGAAATCACCCCCTTACTTTTCCACGTAGTCCTCTGATTCCAAAGCTAGAGCGACGGATACGCGAGGAAACACACTCCGCATACGCTCAAAGCGATCCCATCCCTGGGTAGGACATGCGAGAATAACTTAATTACCCATATGGTATTGTGAAGAATTGAAAATACCCCTTTATCAAATGCCACGTCGTGGATCACATTTGAAGCCACAGGTGACTCATATATATATATACATATTACAGTCAGTAGATCCCATTGCATCGGTAACGCCAATACAAGCTTCGACATATCATATTCGGGTCAGCTCAGATATCAGGGGAAGAAAGTAGTAGAATGCTCATACCTGCACTCGCAGATCTTTTATCACCGGCGTGTTACTAACTACAATTTGCAGATATTTGCATGTGGCCCGCAGCTCGTAGACATCAGGCAAGCATAGCTCTGAGCATATCCTATGCACCAATTCCTCTGGGATTGTGGTTAAATTCAACATGGTCTATCCAGGAACCGTATTTCGGCTGCGGATGTAGACACCAAATTGTAGATTAATGGTACCCGATGATCTATGCAGGTATAGCGTTTCTGTATGCACAATTCCTTTCCGGCACCATATAAACATGTCCAGATACTCTGTTTCACGATTAATGTCTACATAGTATCAAAAATTTAGAATTCTATGTATCCAAATGAAATTTTAAATTCAATATCAGCACATTGTGCGCATGGAATGAGGTTGAACATATGTAAAATTATGCAGCAGATGCAGATAAAAAACTAGGCCTGCAACAATCAGCACATTGTGCGCATGCAATGAGATTGGACATATGTAAAGGTATGCAGCAGATGTATATAACAAACTAGGCTTGCAATGATCAGCTCATTGTGCACATAGAATGAGATTGAACATATGAAAAATTAAGCAGCTGATGCAGACAAAAAACTAGACCTGCAGCAGTACAGCCAAGAGGACGTGCACACATTAATGAATAGATACTCGAGACGGTTCCTATAGATTCCAAAATCAGCATGCACGTTTGTGCATATATGCGGGATAAGGGCGACACTACCTTGATAGATAGTACTGAGTGCACCGATGGAGTCGACGCCTTCGGTTATGTTCACTTGGGAATATTCTGGCTATATCCACTATTACAAATGAACGTGAATGTATTCTTGTATATCAATTGTGGCGACAACATGTTTACCCATCGGGAACGTATAGCTTTTGTGTGTGGTGTGGCCCAAAAGTCTACAAATATTTCGTTAGTTTGCGACAACAGACCCAGCAGAGGGGGATTTATTATATGTTCCACTCTTGGTCTTAAAAAAACAAACTTTTTTAAGTTGAAACCCTGTGAGCTGACAGAGCATGAACCCTACAACTTCAAGTCCTCAACAATCAAGGGAGTTAAAAATGCCTGTATTCGGTCGCGATGATGACGTAATTTATTTTTACTGTGTATGTATTGTGTTGATTGTAGTGATTACTGATTAGTAGTGACTATTTTTAAAAATGCACATAACAAACAGAAAAAAACAATATAATCTCCTAATAAATTGAACACATTGCCCTTCAGACAATAGTTCGATCCCCTATATTTTGTTAATTTTAAGCGGGAATTTTTACTATAAAGGTTGACCCGAAGGTACAATAAAAAAACTGTTTCATTGGCAGTTTGACGAGTAATAAACGTATGTTTAATCTCATCCCGATTGGACTATTGGTTCAAAAGTTATTGAAGATTCGAGTTTGCACCAGAGCTGGGTCAAACTAGGCGCATGTAGACACTATATAAGTCCATCCATACCCAACAGACCTTTAACTACTTTAATGGTCTATGGTGGGTTAAATATACGCTTATAGCGAGTCTGCATGTGTATATCGGGTACCTCACATTCTCACTGGTTTAAAAGGTACTGGTTAGAATATGAGGTACCTGAAATACACATTCAAACTCGCCATACGCGCACATATAACCCGAAACTCGCCCTTTTTAAAAAAAAGTCTTCCTTCTCTTTCTCAGAGAGAGAGAGGGCAATGATAATAAATACATTTTGATGTTTTTGGTTTTGGTTTTTGTAATACGAAATGTACAAAAACAAAAACAAAAACAAAACAAAAATGATTTTCTTTTTTTAGTTTGCTGTTTTTATGAGTGGAGAGAACTACAGGAATTGGGGATAAATATATTCGTCAATTTACAAAAAAAATACACAGAGAAAGAGAGTGAGAGAAGAGAGAGGGTGCACACACTGCACAGACGCAAGTTCAGACTGCACACGTCCAAGAACTGGGTCCTTCGGGAAGAGTGCTTCACGAATCACGACCCCATTTTCATTTTTCAAAACTATACAATCTTTCAATATTATGTCTTAATTTGTATTTCTCGACGGTTTTGAGCTTCCACATCGCACGGAAAAAGGATCATAGAAGGTTAGAATTTTAAAATTTAGATTACTAAATCTGCCAATTTTTGCCAATATGCTAAAACCAACACTTTTGTAGATGTTGGTGACTTCGTTCAGTTGGTAAATAACTCGTATATCTATGTACCCGTCGGATTCGCACTCCTTGAAAACGGCGAGAACTATCATGACAGCCTTTCTCAGCATTCTCTCGCTTATCTTTAAGTATGTTTATTCATTATGTTGGTCTAAGAATTGGTCTGTGCGACATACACTATTTGGAACTCTACGCTGCAAAGTATACTTCCTCTGGGCCATCCCCTTCGAAAATAGATATATATATATCTGTAGGAATGTCTAGAAAATCGTCTTATTCTGGCAAGTGGTATAAAATCCAAGCCATGCAGATGTACGCGTTTCAGTCCCTCATAATCCTACAGATTTCTTCTTCTTCACAATAGCTCTTGACCGAACCCCAGTCGCGTACTATATAATTACACTCGCAATCCTATTTTATGGAAGGGACGCATCTAGTAACATGCTGTACACAAATCTCTTCTAAAAGCGACGTAGCCTTTGAAAGTCAGGCTCATGCGATAGAAAACTTTTCCCACAATCATTGCAAGGCGAAGTATCACGTTGAGCGGCTGTCAAAATACACGCTCACTTCTTCGGGCATTATTCCACTTCTATACTTCACACGTTTCTCCACAATCGTCATACCATCTCGTGGTATACCGAAAACATGCATAAACTGCCGCACTTTCTCCCCACCCACTACCCCACCCCGCCAATACCAACCTTCTCTCTTACGCACGTTCTTTGGTTAGGTTCATCCTTCTAAAAATCATTTTACGGTGTGCCCAGGACCAGAATTCATTTTCTTCACACGAAGCGCATCATGCGACGCAAAAGTATGTCCAGACTACTGGAGTCGAACGTCAATGCCACATCTTTGTCCGGAAAAATATATTTTATGATCGGAATTGTGCGAGCCCCTAGGCTCCAGGCGGCTCCACCTTACGAGAAAGATATCTATCCTTATTTACCGGATGCACCCTTGTCGTGGGCATGATGACGTATGTACATTTATATACACCTTCAAAATCTTGGCAAACAGCCCACGACCACTGGGCCAGTCGACCACACCACGGCTGACCACGCCCACGGCCCACGCCGGCACCCCCCCCCACGTCCCCCACGCCCCCCAGGGCCCAGGCCCAGGCCCACCGGCGTGTACTTTATAAAATATAGGGGTTTTTTCAAAACAACAAACAAGTTTTTGGTTTTTGAAAATGACCTATAGAGTACATATACAAAATACAGTAATTGTATAGGCAAATTTAAAATGCCGTGCGCCATTAGGGTAGCCGCATTGATTTGTCCAATTTTTGGGTTTGGCTTTTTTATATAAAATGTTTGGCAGGCGACAAAAGATAATTCCAGTTTAAAAAAAAAAAAAAATACGAAAAGATCAATATGTTTCCGTAATAAAGAGTGCATGTTTTCTGGTCTCTTGGTGGATGACTTTTATATAGTT
Organism: Sphaeroforma sirkka; assembly: GCA_001586965.3. NCBI lineage: Eukaryota > Ichthyosporea > Ichthyophonida > Sphaeroforma > Sphaeroforma sirkka. Next base: position 43,288 of record LUCW03001601.1, on the reverse strand, counting down.
TTTAAAATACGTACTATAAAAGTCCTATCATAAAACAATTGTGTTGATTCACATAGCCTTCTAAATTGAACATGATTCACCATAATACGTAAATAAAATGGTACCTCCGCCCGCGGCCCGATCCAGAGGGCCAAGAGGCAATGCATGATAAATACGTATATAGTTACTGTTTTGTACTTCTTTTTTTGCAAAAACAATACTATAAAGGAATTTACTAATTAAAAAAAAAAAGAAAATACATATGTATGTAGTGAATTTTTATATAAAAAAACAAAATGATAAAAGAAACAACAAATGATGTTTTTTATTTTTATTTACATTACATTTTTTTAAAAGTATTTAGTATAAAAAAAACCAAACAAACCAAGGGGTTTTATGGTTTTGTTCCTTTGGACTAGTGCCTAAAATGCCTATTGCCTACAGCCTAATCTCTCTGACTCTCTGTGATCCGTAGGCTGGGGCAAAAGTATCAGCGATTTTTTATGTGAACAAATGAGAAAAAAAAAGAAAAAACAAGAGAGAGCAGAGTGCCATTTTTTAAATATTTATAATTTTATACTTATTTGATTGTTGGTTTTCTCAAGAAAATACAAGTCTGTTTTTGAAGGCTGCTATTTTCAGTTTGATGAGATATCGATAAAATAAAATTGCCTACATACCAAAAATGACCGTATTGACAAAATATTGAACATATTACTAATAGTGGCAGATTGGCAGCTTATATTAAACAGGTGACAGTCGAGTAGAGTTAAATATGTCGCAGATAGATATTTTGTTTCATTTCACGATATATTGAAAGTACCATCACATTCCTTCCTGCAACCTACGTTGCACGAGCGCCAAGACCAGCGTTTGTAACCATCGGCACCGGCTTGAAAGGTCCAAATCGAACACATGCTGGTTTCGATTTCTTATGACCTTTACTGTGGCCCGTATAAGCAATCGGCAACTCGAGTAAACTCCAGGTAAGTGCATGTGCTAATTACAGACACAAATCGAAGTCGCCGGATTTAGACGTGACTCATTTCCAGACAGTAGCATGGGTGGCTATAGTTGTTCTTGCACAGGAAGCTGAATGTATACAGACAAACGCTTGTAAAAGTACTATATATATATATATATATATATGCATGTATGTGTATATGTATGTGTATATTTATATAAAGTATCCATATATATATATATATATATATATATATATATATATATATATATATATATATATAGTTATACATATAATATGTTATATATATATACATATATATATACGTATGCATATGCATATATGTATTGTTATATATGCATATATATATATATATATATATATATATATATTATATATATATATATATATGTAATATATATTATATATTATATATATAATATAATATATATATAATATAATAATACATATGCATGTATATGCATATACATGTATATGTATATAATAATAACATGTAACAACAACACACACACACATAATATATATATATGTATATGTGCATATGTACATAACATGTGTATATGTATTATTTCATGCACACATATCATCAAATATTGCGCATATACATAAACACGTGCATGTACATGCTTATATATATATATATATATGATGGATATATATATATATATATTATATTATATATATATATAATATACATATATATATATATATATATATATATATATATATATATATATATATATATATATATATATATATATATATATATATATATATATATATATATATATATATATATATATATATATATACTTGAAGGTATTTTATTCAAGTGTGTTGTCAGAAATATGTATATACATTGACAACATCGCATATTCTATTTTTATGTGTGAAGAATCGGCGGTATATATTATTAATATTTGTTGTAAGGTTTGTTGTTGTTTGGTAACCTATTTCTGATTTTGTGATGAGTTGAAGAGTGATTTATTTTTGCTATAGGTACTGAAATTACATGTTCACAAAAATGCATTTACACATCCTTCATAAGAGCTTGCCCATGGCCATGTACATTTCTACACACATTGTTCATACTCTGGATCATACTCTGCATTCAACGGCAGAATAATTGTTAGCTGCAACTCAGGCTTTCCACATGGAAGACCTATGTACCTACATAAACGCATCTCTGCGTCCGTACTGATCCAAATTAATATCTAATTGGACCCGCAGATAATAGTTCTCACAGAGCCAAGTGATAGTTTGTACGCAATAGCAGTCGAGCAACATTCAGTCTGACATAGGATCTGACATTGAATTAAGCCACAAATACTATAGACACAAACCTCTAAACCCTGAATCTTAAATCTCACAAAATAGTAGACGACACTGAACAATATGGAACACGAGCACAACCCCCGGGGAAATTCAGAGGATGGCGGTACCGGTAACCATGACAACGACCGTGAGGATGTGATCATCATGACACAATATCTCGACAGCCTGGGAATGCACGACCCTTCGCCGTTTGAGTACGAATATCCGCATGGCATTGTGCAGGGGGGCAGTGGGGGGGTTCGATGGCTACGATAACATTTCTGCGTTCAGCAACGAAACGGCTTTCTCTGCGCGCAATGACTTGGACAACATTTCAGACCTGACGGGGGTCAGTGGTCGCATCTCCAACTACAGCGACTGTAATGCCAAGCCAAGCACCAACCTGTGCGCAAAGTCCATCAGGTGCCCTACCCGTTCGTGTGCTGTGGCGTTGTAGAGTTCTGCATGGACGTGTGGTGTTTATATGGATGTGCTGTTGCAGTATGTTCGGAGCATGTGTACATACAAAGGCCATCTATGTTTTGTTTGTATGGGGAATATGCGTACAGTTTTCAGCGATTCGATCAAAATATCTATAGATATATATACTACTCTATTACGTGTATGCATGGAATACTGAAGACGCAAATGTTGCTCCAAGGCGAATCAAGTACAGGACTTGAAGCAAGAGAGGTGCACATTCATGAGCATTTGCGACTATACGTGTACATTAACTTGTATAAATATATATATACTCTTACAACGATAGTCCGACATATAGTCTGAGTATTCGAAACATTGTTTGAATTCATATCCTTGGGCGATGTGCAGCTATTTCTGGGGGAGTATCCACCCACGGCCTATATGTGTATGTGTGCATGACCCACGGCCTATGTGTATGTGTACATGACCCACGGCCTATGTGTATGTGTGCATGGATGTACTGTTTTATGTCCATGTGCCCCATAGGTAGTTGAGGTAGACACCTCTCATACTGCACCTACCAATCAGTCCTTATGTACTCATACATGTACTCATACGCCTTTTGTTTGGTTTGAATCCTGCATCGTCTGCAATGGCTCTGGCTGCTTCAGATCTGATTCGGACGATTCGACCGGGGCTGCAGAGGTGCGTGGTTGGGAGTGTATCTTGTGCGCGTGGGTTGAAGATTTTCTCATCGTTGTCAGCAATTCTCTCTATTTTCCAGTGTGCCTGTCCGTGTACTTGACCGTGTACTTGTTGTCATCGAATGATCGTAATTAGTGTGTGAGATGTACTTGCTAACACACCAATTACAGGCCTAATAGGTCGTGTGGGAGTCACTTTTCATCAGCTGACGGGACGTATTGCACCTGCACCCTTCATAGGACCAGTGGGGTGCACAGAGAACGTACACTGCACACCCGACGCACGAATACAACACCCAACCCTAAAACACTGAAGCCCTAAAACACACGACCCCCAGTACTGCAACTTCCATACATTCATGCAAATTATACACGCCGCATGCACCACGTACGCCAACGCTAGGACTCACAGGACATACATCTCAAACCTCATGCTATGCACCTGTCCCCAATGTCCACCAGCTGGACATAGAGACCTTCCTCAACACAACAGAACCCAGCAAGCCACAGCACATTGGGTTTCGCGTGCCCACGCCCGTGGACAGGATGAAGCACAGCAGTCCTAAATCAGAACCAGAGTCATCGGACGACACCACACGCACACCCAAAGCACACAGGCGACAGTCCAACAAGGCATTCCTGACCATCACAAAAGCCACCACGCGGCAACGTAGCAACTCCACGCGAGAACGCAGCACCACTGCCAGGTATGTGTGCGCCAACGGACCACCGCAAGTGACCCCACAAACGCAACAAACCCTACACAGGTAGGCTGCGTATGTGTGGCGAATGGACACGGTTGCCATGTGGGGTAGGGCCCGCGGCTAAGCTTCATTTCATGAGGATATGGTAGACACGACACGACATGACATGCATGCTGATTTGCGTTACTGTGCTGTGTACATGCTTATTGCGCTAGTGTGGGAAGTATGTGCAAAAGGGGATGCGCGTGGCAACTTGTTTACACTTGGAACTGCGGACGTTACGATTTATACCACTTCTGATAGTGACGTTGCTGTACGAAGCGAGGGCTCGCTCTCGGTGCATATGCACTTGAATTGTTAGTAGTGACTATCTATGGACTGTAACTGTGCAACACATGGGGCTATAGTAGATTCTGTGCATTGGACGATGGCTACTGTCTGTTGATGGAGTAGCCTGCTTCAGCATTTATCTGACCTAAGTCTACATTTACATTTACATCTGCGTCTGTTTTTTTTTAAATGTTTCAGCGGATGGCGGTTGATTGGCAAAGACAAGAAAAACAATTCAAGCAAACACAAGGACCCGCAGAACGTCGACATGTGCAGCCAATCAGATACCACTTTGCTCACGGCATACGATGCCACTGACCAAGCAACAGCCGACTACAGCACACCACAGTCACAGACCAAACGACGCACACCCAGCAGAAAGCGCGCCAAGTCCAAAGGAAAGGGTAAGCGAAAAGAGGAGGGGGGAAGGGGCAGGGGCTGTGGGCTTATTTAGAGGCAATGAGAGACAGAGTGGCAGTGGGCAACCCAGTGTGTGGGGTTGAGTCGCATGACAATGTGTATGTGTGTGGGTTTGCCTGAAGTCACTATCCGCAGCACAATCGGACGTATCAAAGCGAGAACGCGTTAATCTCATACAACCACAGTCTTTAACCGCATCCTAACCACATGCGCATATATGGTCTAATCCAACTACATCCACATACATAGTCTAAATAACCACATTCACATACATAGTCTAAATAACCACATCCACATACATAGTCTAAATAACTACATCCACATACATAGTCTAAATAACCACATCCGCATACATAGTCTAAATAACCACATCCACATACATAGTCTAAATAACCACATCCACATACATAGTTTTAATAACCACATCTACATACATAGTCTAAATAATCACATCCACATACATGGTTTAAATAACCACATCTACATACATAGTCTAAATAACCACACCCACATACATAGTCTAAATAACCACATCCACATACATAGTCTAAATAGCCACATCCACAGGAATATGCAGCTTCTCTATTGTCTATCCCTGCCTGTTCATTGTCCTTCTCTCCTTCTCCGTTTGCATCGCATCGCGTGCCGTGTGGCAGGTGATGCCACTCCACTGCTTGCGCAGGCCATTGATGACTGCCCCTCAGACATGTCCGCTGGCCCTGGCAGAAAGGCTAGTGTAGTGAGCATTGCTAGCTTTCTCAACACCACAGAGCCTGCCCTCAGCGCACGTCCTGCTTTTGAGAAATCCGATCCCGCTCTTGAGAAATCTGATCCCACTTTGTGCTCCGAGTCGTTGTCATCCGGTGCATCGGGTTCACACAGTCGGCCTCTGTCTGGGGCCTCAGCGGAATGTAACAGTTTAAAACAATGCGACAGTGTGGTTACTATCCACACGTTCTTAAACACAACAGGGCCGTCTGCAGGTATATCTCTAGTGCCCATCGGGGTGGGTAGGTGCATGCAACGGGATCCGTATACGTATGCAGCTGAGTTTGTGTGGGTAGGTGCATGCAACGGGATACGTATACGTATGCAGCTGAGTTTGTGTGGGTAGGTGCATGCAACGGGATACGTATACGTATGCAGCTGAGTTTGTGTGGGTAGGTGCATGCAACGGGATATGTATACGTCTGCAGCTGAGTTTGTGTGGGTAGGTGCATGCAACGGGATACGTATACGTATGCAGCTGTGTCGGTGTACGTACGCACTGTACGCGTGATGAGCACTTCGTTTTGTAGTAGGCTTACTGACTGGTTAGGAACGTGTGACATGTGCTTAAAACCAGTGCTTCAATGCGTTGATGGTTCGCTAGTCGCAGGGTTGTACGTCTGGCAGAAGTTATTTGTGCAGATGGCCGAGAGACATAGCAACCACACTCTGTAACCCAACGTGTTGCAGAGGTATCGCTCTGCACTATGCAACACACATTCTATCGTCATGTGTCTAACGCACATTTTAAAACCCTAACCCCTATAACCCTAAATCGGTCAATAGTTCGTCTCACCTTCCATGCGCACTACTGAAGGGTTTGCGATGTGCTTATGGGACATGTGCCTGTATTGTGTGTATTTGTATGTGGGTGTATGATGCGCATGCTCCTGTATTGTGTGTATTTGTATGTGGGTGTATGATGCGCATGTGCCTGTATTGTGTGTATTTGTATGTGGGTGTATGATGCGCATGTGTGCCTGTTTTGTGTGTCTTTGTGTGTGTATATATGATGGGCATGTGCCTTTATTCTGTGTATTTGTATGTGTATGTTTTGGTCGTGTTTGCATCTGTATAACTGGTACTCCCAATGTGCCTGTGCCCTGACACAAACACTTGTCTTCCTTCAGATTCAGCGTCGCCTGAAGGGCTGGGCCATCGTCCGAGTGTTATGAGTGTCAACACATTCCTCACCTCCTCACTGCCGCCCGCACCCCCACCGCAAACCACACAACCCCACGGCCATACCCAACACCACACGCTAAGCGTAGACCATCACAACAGCAACAAGGGCCATACCCAACACCACACGCTATGCGTAGACCATCACAACAGCAACAAGGGCCATACTCGACACCACACGCTAAGCGTAGACGATCACAACAGCAACAAGGGCGGTGACAATGACACTGACACGGCCCAGGACAAGGAAAAGGACAGAGACAGGGAAAAGGCCCAGGACAATCCCACACTGCCCCGACAGCAGAGCGTGGTCAATATAAAGGGCTTCTTGAAGACCACATTGCCCATTACACAACCCAAAGGTAAGCCCACCGCACACGCACAGCAGCACAGGTAGTTGCAACGGTTGCCATCTCAGTTATTGCGCTGGCTTCCAGGCCTGCTTCAGGGCGGGATTCATTCCTCCATTTAGAGAACAGGTCCACCGGTTTATTATGTCCTGGTTTTTAGTCGCCTTGGATATTAGACTACATCTCCTGCTTCAGGGCGGGATTCATTGCTCCATTTAAAGCACAGGTCCACCAGAGCATGATGTCCTGGTTTTTAGTCGGCTTCGATATTAGCTTACATACATATTCTGTCCTAGGACTTCAAGGTTCACCAGTGCATTTTGTCCTGGTTTTTAGTCGGCTTGGATATTAGCTTACATACATATTCTGTCCTAGGACTATAAGGCCCTGAGTTTTAAATGATATGAGCGTGAATGTTGAGCTGTCAGTGTACCAAGCGAGAAGAAGTGGTCGTGGCAAACCTTCTCCACGTCACCGTCGTGGTGTGCAGCTATCAGTGATGTGTATCAATGATAAATGTTGATTCGTGGCCATGCGTGTGCCATGCTCATGCACTGCTCAACAATTACGCTGCATGCCCGCGTGGTTTGTCACCAAGTATTTGACATGCAAAGTTTTAGGGTTTTAGGGTTTTATTTTTGACATGCAAGGTGTCGCTAATGGTTAGCGCAGCTGTTTAATGTCTTGGGTTGTCTGTTCCATTCTTTCTCACAGGGTACATGCGGGCCTTCAGTGTAGACTCGGGAAGTCTAGTGTCTGGAAGTGAAGTGTCGATGAACGATGAGGCCCACACTGCTTTGAGCGTATGTCCATTATAGTAATTGGTTAAAGGTTGATTGCTATTCATGCATCTTGTGTGTATTTATCAATGCAATAGGTGTATGTCTGTTAATGTAGTTTAATGGCTGTCCATTGTAGTAATTGGTAATAGGTTGATTGCTATTCATGCACCTTTTGTGTATTTATCAATGCAATTGGTTTATGTCTGTTTTTGTACTTTAATGGCTGTCCATTGCAATAAATGGTAATAGGTTGATTGCTATTCATGCATCTTGTGTGTATTTATCAATGCATAGGTGTATCTCTGTTATTGTACTTTAATGGCTGTCCATTGCAATAATTGGTAGTAGGTTGATTGCTATTCAGGCACCTTGTGTGTATTTATCAATGCAATAGGTGTATGTTTGTTAGTGTACTTCAATGGCTGTCCATTGTAGTAATTGGTAACAGGTTGTTTGCTATTCATGCATCTTGTGTGTATTTATCAATGTAATAGGTGCGTGTCCATCAATGTACTATATTTGATATTTATCTGTATGTGCTCGTACTCACTATAGCAACTGGTTGATTTATCTCTACGCCATCTGTAATCAGCGGAACACATCCAAGAACACTATTGGCGACACCAGCCAAATGAGCTTCATGGGGTTTCTGCAGACCTACGCCAGTATCGGAATACCAGAACCATCAGATGAGACGGACACGGACGCAGGTACAGTCACACTGCCAGTTCAACTAGCATCAGTTTAGTGTTTGTAGTCAGTGTAGGGGTTGCTGAGAGTGTACGGAATGATTACTGAGAGTGTGTGGAATGGTTGCTGAGTGCGTGCATCAGAGTAGTGTTTGTAGTCAGTGTAGGGGTCGCTGAGAGTGTATGGAATGGTTGCTGAGAGTGTATGGAATGGTTGCTTAGAGTGTGTGAAGTGGTTGCTGAGTGCGTGCGTCAGTGTAGTGTTGGTAGTCAGTGTAGGGGTTGTTGTGATTATGTGGAATGGTTGCTGAGAGTGTGTGGAATGGTTGCTGACAGTGTGTGGAGTGGTTACTGAGTGCGTGCGTCAGTGTAGTGTTTGTATTCAGTGTAGGGGTTGTTGAGAATAGGTGGGATGGTTGCTGAAGTGTATGGAATGGTTTACTTAGAAAGTGTGTGGATGGTTGCTGAGTGCGTGCGTCAGTGTAGTGTTTGTAAACAGTGTAAGGCTTGTTGAGATTATGTGGAATGGTTGCTGAGAGTGTGCGTGAATGGTTGCTGAGTGAGTGCGTGCGTCAGTGTAGTGTTTATGTAGTCAGTGTAGGGGTTGTTGAGAGTGTGTGGAATGGTTGCTGAGAGTGTGTGGAATGGTTGCTGACAGTCTGTGATGTGGTTACTGAGTGCGTGCGTCAGTGTAGTGTTTGTATTCCAGTGTAGGGTTGTTGAGAATAGGTGGATGGTTGCTGAGAGTGTATGGAATGGTTGCTTAGAAATTGTGTGAAGTGGTTGCTGAGTGCGTGCGTCAGTGTAGTGTTTGTAGTCAGTGTAAGGGTTGTTGAGATTATGTGGAATGGTTGCTGAGAGTGTGTGGAATGGTTGCTGAGTGCGTGCGTCAGTGTAGTGTTTGTAGTCAGTGTAGGGGTTGTTGAGAGTGTGTGGAATGGTTGCTGAGTGCGTGCGTCAGTGTAGTGTTTGTAGTGTAGGGGTTGTTGAGATTGTGTGGAATGGTTGCTGAGTGCGTGCGTCAGTGTAGTGTTTGTAGTCAGTGTAGGAGTTGTTGAGATTGTGTGGAATGGTTGCTGAGAATGTGTCTATTGGTTTCTGAGTGCCTGCGTCAGTGTTCATGCGCAGATATGACCACTGCAAATGCCCACAGCTGTCTTGCGCGGGGGGGGAGATCATTTGAGGTGTTTGGGAGGTTTAATATCGGTGTCTACGTATTCTTATGTTCGTGTCTACGTATTCTCATGTTCGTGTCTACTTATTCTCATGTTCGTATCTACGTATTCCCATGTTCATACCTACTAATTCTTATGTATAGTCTTCATTTGTGGAAGTCATGCACCCATTTCACTCAGCCACGTCTCTATTCATCTCTGCACATACCTATACTGCTGATCTCCATAAAACACTCTCCAGACGCCGATCTCAGGTTCATGAGGCGATCCAGTACGGGGAAAATGAAACGCAAAATCACTCTCAGCAGCATATTCCCGGGCCAGAGTGTGGGCGTGAAAGGGGTATTCTAGAAGAGTGGCAATTGTTGTGTTTAGGGTTTGTGTGTGAGCAGCAGTTGTATTGTGAACTTTATTCGTGATACGACGGGACGATTTTGAATTGAGGACTCGTGTGTCTCTACAACCAGCTAAAATGTCTTATAGTATATACATATATATATATATATATGTGTGTGTATATGTATCCATATATATATATATATATCTACCTGTTTGTAAAATATATATATATATATATATATATATATATACATATATATATATATATATATATATATATATATATATATATATATATATATATATATATATATATATATATATATATGTATACATAAATATATGCATACATGTGTGCATTGTACGTGTATGTAATATGTATATATATGTATATATGTTTTATTATTATTTTATATATATGTATATATATATTATATGTATATATGCATATACAAACACATAACAATATATATGCATATATACATATGTAATATATATTATATATATGTATGTATGTATATGTATGTATATTATATATTATATATATATTACATTACATAATATATATATATATATATATTATGCAATATATATTATGTTAGCATGTATGTGGCGCATTATGTGCATGTGTGTACGTGTGGCAC
>LUCW03001601.1:22500-27500 GCA_001586965.3 Sphaeroforma sirkka | reverse complement strand
TTTAGTGTTTTAGCGCTTGATGATGTTATTGTTGTTGGTGTTGTTGGGTTTAAGGTCTTAGGGTTTGTTGTTGGTTTTAGGGTTTTAATGTTTGATGATGTTGTAGTTGTTGGTCTCACCGCATGTCCACTCCTCAGGGCCTCATGTCAGCCGCACATCGACCAATGGGTCCACTGCGTCAGCCACACCATCGAAACAAAGTGGGAGTGGGCGAGCAAGTAAACTCAGGGAAAACACCAAGGACAAACCCAAGGACGCCAAGGATCGGTACAGAGACGACCCCAACGAAAACTCCAGCTGCGACGAGTCTGTTATGTTCACGGAATCAAGTATGTTTGTAAATCAGATTGGTGCTAGAAAGGCTGTTATAAGTACCTATACCCTATAACCCTAAAAATCCTAAAACCGGTGGTGAATCAAATAGGTTTGAGATGTGTCGTTCTCGGAACATAGTCTGTGTGTAGGAATGAGTGTTCAATTTAAGTTTTGAAAGTCATCTTAAACACAATGCTCTATAGGCGATTCGCGGGCAAATGGATAACAGCTGCAGTAGAGAAGCAATCGCTTAAAATTGGTGTATTTAGGAATTAGTGTATTTTAGAATTAGTGTATTTTGGAATTAGTGTATTTTGGAATCAATTCATTTTACAATTAGTGTATTGGATAGTAGTCTCCACTGGCGCGACCTTTGAGAGACAGAACGCCAAGATCTCTATTCATGTTTTGACAAAGCGCATTTAAAAGTGGATATGATCGGTTTTAATGGTACCCCTCACTATAACACTCGGCTGGTGATTAGTCGCGTGGGGCTGCAATGGGCCGAGTGTATTTGTGGCGCAATTGTTCTAAATTACTTCTGCGCGTCACTCTGAGGGTTGTCACTAAATTTACTTTCAATGATTTAATTGGCAGTCCATGGAATGGTTGGTGTAGCACACATTAGATCCGATTTGCTGTCCGTCGACTCCAAACCGTCGACGTCCAGCACAGAATATCCCATTGTAACATCGGGTGCAAAGTCCAAAACGGATTTGGCCCCGGATTCGGATCCCAAAAAAAAAAAATCGGCAGACGGGGAATTCATTCGTAGTCCAGAGGTTAGAAAGACACACAACAGAAAATCCCAACGCAAAGTATCTCAAGGGCAATCCGTTAAAAACAGCTCACACGTCAGTAGGGCCAACGGACACAGCGCCATACGCACGCGAGACCACAAGCGCACCCCATCACTCACACACTCACACATGCACCACCCGACGAGGGCCACCACCGCCAGTAGCGTCGAAAGGGCACACACACACACATATCACACCAACACAAGCACAAGCACAAGCACAGGCACAGGTAACGCAGCAACCAGCAATGGCAACACACAGGCGAGCAAGTGCACGTCTCAGGGCAGAGCTAATAACACAGACGAGAGAACGGCCACTGAGCAGAGTGGGCCGAAGGAGTTGGTGTCTCAAGCCCACAGGGCACCCACTATCAACACATCAGACCATGCACACACCTCACACACACCCGACACTACACTACCCCACACACACATGGCACACCCCACCACACCACCACCAACAGCCCCACCAACAGTCCCAACACTGCCACCTGACGCAGCAACTGAGCACTCGGCCACAGCACACCCTCTCACGGGCAACAGCACACTCACAAACACAGAAGGAGACAGCAGGCACACACCAACAGGCACAGAGGAGGATAACAGGGGCACAGCAACCACCCCCAATGACCACTCAGCAGCAACAGACCACCTGACACACGCCATGAACACACAGTCACCTGACAACACACAGTCATCTGGAGACGCACACGGAGTTATGAGTGAGCAGCTCGACTGTGCCGCTCAGAGTGCAGCGGTGACATTGAGCGACTCAATTGATACGACGCAGTTGGGCGATGGCGTGGCTGGGCGGGGGCTGGACTCAGCCAACGGAAAGAGCGGAGACGGGATAAGCAGGTGTGTGCTAGTCATGTGGGCACTAAAACCCTAATGCTGGTCATGTACACGTATTAGCTCATGTACACACGTGTTAGTATCATGTACACCCGTATTGGCATCATGTACACACGTGTTAGTATCATGTAAACACATATACATCCAGTGTATCATCAGTAATCGGGATACATGCAAATCGATAGCCTATTTGATAATAGCCTACTTGATATTAGCTTACTTGACAATAGCCTAATTGATAATAGCCTACTTGATAATAGCCTTCATGATGCCCATTGTATTACATGAATGGGATGGCAAGTGCTGTGTGTGTGTGTTGTGTTTGTGTGGAGTGTCCCTTGATTTTTTCGAGTGGTGTGTCTTCTTATTTTTTCTTCATGGGCATTGTCGCATTAGAATATCTGTGTGCGACTGACTACAGCTGCAGGCCTTGTCAGCGAAGAGTATGTGCGTCCCTGCCACCGTCACGATTGTGGGTGGTTGGTATAGATTAACCCAATCACTTCGTATCTCCAACAGACAGAGTTCGGCTGACTCCCAAGTGAGCTTAGACCATATACTCGGCCTGGAACCCACCAACAACTTCCGTCCCGTGCAACCGTTTGACCTGTATCTCAATGCCATGACCACCGACCCAACAATCAAAGGCACCCGCGATGCGCTTAAAGCCGCTGTTTCGCATGGGCGCAATAGTGACGAGGCGAAGACCAGGCGCAGGCCCTTTGTCTTCAGCAGAAGCCGCAGCTCACGCGACACCGACACCGACAGCGCTATGCTCAATGAACTCAACTTTATGGACATGCTAGGCATGGAGCCACCCGCACGCACAGCAGCACAGCCCAACGACGACCACCATCAGCAAATGGGTAAGTGCACACAGTCTAATCACTGGCATCACCAAACTAGTCTGATCAATGGCATCACCACACTTGTCTAATCAATGGCATCACCATACTAGTCTATTCACCACACTTGCGGGGCTATCTGGAGCCACACGCTGGAGAGTCTGTTGTATAAACCAATCATTGCGCTTATCACCTATATGTGATCTGCACCTACTAAACCTTTTTTGTTCTTGGAAATCATTCGGTCGCGTTGTAGTCGTCTGCGTGGTCTCTATTTAAGTTCCGAGAGTTGTGGCAATGCCAATGATACGACTGCTTAACTTCACTCAAACACTCTGTTCACCTCACTCTGTTTTGTCTCTGTTTATGTTGCTGGTGTTGCGCACTTTGAAATTCGAAGGAAGGGGACGGAAAGACAGCAAGGAGAAGAAGGGCAAAGGCAAAAAGGACAAGCACAAGCCCAAGAGCAAGAACGATCTCGCGCTCAGGAACAGCCAGAGCTGCATTAAAATGGGCGGCAGCGCAGCCACAGGCATTGCCGTCTGTACTCCCGACGGCACGAACGACGAAAGCGACACAGACTTCTTCACTATGCTTAAAGATGACCCTCCTGTACGCTCAAAAACACACCGGGGCTCAAGCACTCCCAGCCCCCGTTTCTCACGAAGGTGGGCCAGTGACGACGACGTCCTGGTTAATCATCATAAGCCCAAGAACAGCTCTACTCTCAGCACCCACCACTCCAACACCACCACCACGACCAACAACAACAACAACACACTCGAGCCCATCGGAACACCAAAGAGCCGTTCCAGGAGCAGCTCCACCGGCAGCCGCTTCAGGGCAATGTCATCGGGTGGTTCTGGCAGCTTTCGCGCCATGGCGCTGCGGACGGCGTCGCCATTTGAGGGGAGTGGTAGCAAGCCAACGCACACATCCACAGGCACAGGCACAGGCACAGACCACTCACCCAGCCCATACCACGCGGCACAACTGCACCACGCCAGCTCAGACGGCTCACCACGCGCACACCCCCACACCACCACACAACTCCAGGGCAAAACTATGCACACGCACGCTCAAACACACGCCCAAGCGTCTCGCCAGACAACAGACCTGCAGGCGTTCTCGTGGGCTGAATTTCTGAAGAAGGTCACAGACCCTGCACACGCCACCAACAACCACGCCACAAGTGCACCATTCAGAGACACACACGCACACGCACACCGATACACCGAGGGTAACGCAGTCAGCAACAACAACAACAACAACAGCGCCAACGGAGCAGCCTCGCCGCATACGACACGTCACACAGCGTCTGGTGACACACGCAGTGGCGTTGCTGCGCTGCGTGACCCGCATTCACTGCCAACGCTGACAGCGCCTGCGCTGGACGCGCCGCGATCGTTGCCTGCGATTGGCGTAGAGAGAGACCCCATGCTACGCAAGGGCAGCGTGGTGCTGGCAAAGTATGTGGGGGTGAGTGTGGGTGTACGATCGGGGTTCGTTGAGATCGGATAGTTAGTGAGAGTGTGTGCTATAGTGCGATGGAGTGGGTTTACACGTATGTTTGCCGTTATTACACATGTACACTTATAGCGTAATCGTTATAACACATGTACACATTGCGTAATCGTTATAGCACAATTACACTTATAGCGTAATCGTTGTAACAGATGTACACTTATAGCGTAGTCGTTATAACACATTTACGCTTATAGCGTGATCGTTATAGCACATATACACTTATAGCATAATCGTTATAACACATGTACACTTATTGCGTAATAGTTACAACTATTGCGTAAGCTGAATAGAGACGCAATACACCAATCTACATTCACTGTATTGATCTCCATAATAAATTCAATCACATGCATCCAGTATGAATGCCTTCCATAAAATAATAAATAAGAGTCTCGTGCACTCGTATAAGTTGGTCTGTCTGTTTTTATATATTTGTAATCTTGTTGGTTGTTTATGTTACTCTTGTTTTTTTGCATTGCACTTGCACCAGATTTTCAAATCTCCGTAGCAACGGAGACACTACTTCGACCGAATCAGAAGCACCGATCATCCGCCATCCACGCATGGGCGTCACCACGGCTCAACGCGCTCTTGTGCAGAAGACCTGGACAACGGTATAAACAAACACACTAGATGGATGGAATAGATGCTACAAACAC
>LUCW03001601.1:0-17500 GCA_001586965.3 Sphaeroforma sirkka | reverse complement strand
CAAAGAGTAAGATCACAAAGGGGCTGGTCGGTGGGCCAAGTGACTCAACAGCGCCAGAGACCACAAACAACCTCTCGCCTCATCGCCACAAACTCAGCAGAACCAACAGTTCCCTGGTACGTGAGTGAGTGGTGCGTGACTTTGCGAGTGGTTGCTAATGACGTGTGTGACTTTGCGAGTAGTTGCTAATGATGTGTGTGACTTGTGTAATTGGTTGCTAACGATTGTGACTTTGTGATTGGTTGTTAATGATGTGTGTGACTTTGTGATTGGTTGCTAATGATGTGTGTGACTTTGTGATTGGTTGCTAATGATGTGTGTGACTTTGTGATTGGTTGTTGATGATGTGAGTGGGTCAGGTGTTGTTTGTTTCGTAGCGCTTGTTCATTTCAAGCGCATGACAAGCGACTGTCACGCTCTGTGTGTGACTTTGTGATTGGTTGTTAATGATGTGAGTGGGTCGGTGTTGTATGTTTCGTAGCGCTTGTTCATTTCAAGCGCATGGC
Source organism: Sphaeroforma sirkka (assembly GCA_001586965.3). Taxonomy (NCBI): domain Eukaryota; class Ichthyosporea; order Ichthyophonida; genus Sphaeroforma; species Sphaeroforma sirkka. The sequence continues at coordinate 16,994 of LUCW03001601.1, read as the reverse complement.
AAGCGACTGTCACGCTCTGGTACTACCAATTTGGCTCTCATACTATAGATTTGACTCTGGTACAATGTATTTGGCTCTGATACTATAAATTTGGCTCTGATACTATAGATTTGGCTCTGATACCATAAATTTGGCCCTGAGAATTGGCTCGGATACTATATGTTTGGCTCTGATACTATGCATTTGGCTCTCGTATGGCTCTGATATTATAGTTTTAACCTGATACTATAGATTTAGCTCGTATGGCTCTGATACCTGAAATTTGGCTCTGATACTATAATTTGGCTCCAATGCTTTAAATTTGAATTTCTCAAGAAGTTACCAATTCAACCCAGCAGCTGGGCGGAAGCACTAGCCCCACCATGCGCAAGTCCACGTCTGTTGTGAGTCTGTCGGATCTGCTGCCTGAGAGTGAGCGTGGGGGTGGGTATTCGTCCAATCCCTCCACGCCCGTGACGTTATTCGCTGATAATGAGTAAGTGTGCTCTGTTGACATCTGAACGCCTGCCGTCAATCAATGCAAATATATGACCCCTTATACTATGCGTGGTGGTCGTGTGCTTGTTTTCCTACACCCCCTTATTCTATGCGTGGTGGCCGTGTGCTTGTTTTTCTACCCCTGTCTGCGCCTTTGTGACGTATTAAACCGAGACTGAGAGACCCGTCAGCTTAGGACAAGTATTCATGGCCCATGGCCTGGGCGCGTTTGATTGGGGGGCGGTGGTTGTGTAGGTAGACATTGATGAATGTTGCTCTAAAATCAATCACAAGTGACGCTCGGCTCACTTTCGCTCTGCCCGGTTTCATCGCATACTCTTACAGTCGTCATGACCGTGCTGACTTACACACGTAAACACCTATCCGTTGTCTGACCCACCGTCCAGTTTCGCTGCTTTATGATACACTCGCGTGCGTGCTTTCGTCTCCATCTGCCCATGCATTGATGCGCTGTAGCACGCGATCACTAATGATTTCTAATGATCACGCGCATTGCAGTCCAAAACATCCGGAAGAATTCAAAACCCTAAAACACTGCAACCTAAAGCCTTGAACCCTAAACGCCTAACTCTATATCCTGGCGGGCACATTGCCTTATTAGAGAACTTCAAAACTTGGCGCGTGCAGTACCTTGCCGTGGTAGGTAATTACCAGACCAGTGCACATAGTCTCGTAGGTTGATCAGAGGCATGTGCTTCACTAACCAACTACACAATCCCAACCAAACATACCCAACTAAACAATCCCAACCAAACACAACGCCAACAGTCGAGGTGCCAGACAACGCATTGGATCTCCACTGCGCGCACGGAGCAACAACAAATTCAGCAGCACCATCAGCAACAACTCATTACTCATCAGCAACAACTCACCACGTATCAGCACAGCCTACGCAGGCACGTCCGTGTGGGAGCACAATGGTATGTGAAATAGTACATGGTGTAGTCCTATTGTATTAATTTGTGAATGGGAGAAGTGGATAGGTGTGGGCGCACATGGTGTGTGAATGTGTGACATATGCCTGGTGTAGTTCTATTGTAGTAGTTTGTGAATGAGATAAGTGGATGGGTGTGGGAGGGCGCAATGGTGTGTAAATGTGTGGCATATGCCTGGTGTAGTTCCTAAACCCTATAGCATTAATTTAGTTATGCTCGAATATAGCATTAATTTAGTTGCAATTGCAAATTCCACGAGTGCAATTGTCATGGCTGTTGTATTCAAATGGGTGCAGACCCCAAGTTAATGGCTGCAGTGATAGTTCTCCAAGTGCACTACAAGGTACTTAAATGTACTCCAATATCCGCATACGCCACCAAATAATACCTACCGCGGGAGATTAATCCTCACTATCTAATGACGCGCTACTGTTGATGCTGCAGATCTGTACCAAGGACAGGACGACGTGTTGCCAGTGGACAGAAGCGGCTGATGTTCTTGCCTGTGCCGAGAATCACGCACGTGACAAATGTGTGATGATGGCCACCGGACGCATGTGTCAGTCGAGCAGTTTGTGAATCATCATGCACGTTGTATGAGAACACCTGCGTGGGAAATATCAATCTAGGATCAGAAGCACATATAATTTTATTTAGGAATCGTAAATCATTTTAGACTACCCTGGTTGAAGCAGTGCTTGCCAGCATGTCATGATAGAAAGAGAAGCCCATCCATGTGCACAATGAGCAACGGAAGGCAATAAAGCAACTAACCGAATATTCGCATCCATGTTTGATTCATATGCGACTTAATTTAAACATGTCATTATTTTTTTCTCAGTTGTATATCTTTCGGTTTCGTCCTCCTCTGAACCTCGCATGTCCTTTTTGAACCGAGGTGAGACAAACACTTCTCGATACTATTCTACAGCCCACACTGTATGGAAGTCGATCCAGCCTCTACTGAAGTCTTGACTGGTGATAATCACTTCCGCATCAGGTCCCAATGGCCATAGAATGCAGAGCTTCGTTGTTGATATAACAATTGAACCTCACAAACATAACACACATATATCATACCACAACAATAGGAAACTGCGCCAGATGCTATATATTTGAATTAGGCAACAATCATTCACCAAGACGAGTACCCCGCGCTAAATTATAAGGATAATATTATTCATTTCAATTTGGGGTGAAGTTTTGTCTACAGGCGCATCAGCACAGAAAATGTACAAGGTGTCAGCAAACTGACTCAAGTTCTGTATTGATCAATTATTTATTGTTAAGGAATAGAGCGTCGTCTACTGTGAGTCAGTTTCCGCTTACGATTGTACTCAGTTCATTGTGTGGTGGCGGTGCTCTTCCAAGGCATTCGATTGTTATGGGTAGGCGTCGTGTAAATTCCAACGCCTGCTTAATTCATCCATCATGCTCTGACGATATTTAATGTGTTTGAACTTAAAAACTCAGACCAGAGTATATCCATAGCACATACATACATGCATGTGAATCTCGTGTACCAGAGGACTCCATGGAGATCATATAGCAGCTTGCCCTCAGTCTACCACCGGCAGTGAGATTTCAAGGGAATTGAATAGCGCATCAATTCTCCCAAAAAGCCATTCTTAACATACAAATTAACTCTACAGCGATGAAGTCTACTGCAGCTCGGATTCATCCCGTACGCAATTTCGCTCACCGTTCACAATTACGATCTCGCCTGCAATAGAGAATGGAAGACAATGGTAAGCAACAATCAACTCCACAGTCAACAGAATAAACGACTGACGATAGACCCACTTTGGAAAATATATAATATATGCGTGTTGAATGTCCAGAACGACAAAGGGGATGGGCTGAAGATGACAGGGATGAATGAAAGATGGCAACGAGGCATTACCAACTGACAAAATAAAACTCTACATTGATATAAATTAACAAAAGAACTCTCAAACAACCGGTCGATTTCAAGTGAGCACTCTGATATGAGCTGTTTCCGTAACAACGCAACTAAATACGAGCACATGACAACGTACATACCGTCACAACCCTCCTTAATCATGAATCCAGGCTGCATCATTTTAGCCAACCCCTATTATTTGAAGAAGTCGCAGCAAGTTTGTCAATAAAGATCAGAGCTACAAGGTGAACACAATATCCCAACTGTAGAGTTGAGCATTCCTACGAAAAATACGCAAATATATATATCACACACATGCATGTAATAATTGCTACTCGTATGTGAAAGACTCGCAACAAGTAACTAGCGCCCTGACGAACACTGTCACAGATAGCGTTCTGATTAAAAATCCGGAGGTCGAAACCAATACATTACGGACACATCGTAAGTTGCCTAAAGATTGTAATTCAACTTAGTTAGCCACGTTTCAGGAACACATCATTGTCGTCCTGTAAGTGACGTCCCAGAGAAAAAGTACGCACGATACTGAATTGAAGCCCAAAATAACGTAGGAATACGTAGACATGCACACATGGGAGATTCGCAATTCGGTAGTCAAATTTCTTCGCATACATACAATTAACTTTGTGCCAAAATCGTCCATTATTGACAAAAGCTCAGTTTTGCTTTCCCAATTGAAGAATAGAGCATCGGTTACGTCGGTGATGTCAGCAACCATTGTGGGTACCTGATATTTAATATGAAAATAGCAAATGAGAAACGAAGATTTCCAATGTACATTAGACGGTTTCAGAAAATCTGAAACCGCGAACTGGGGATGACGACATGTGTATACGATTGAATCTATATTTTAATATCATGCATGGACTATACACACTTTGATTCGAACAATTGACCCGCCACAGACTTGAAATCACATTTCAGTGGGTTAAAGCGAAGAGGACAGTGTTTGCCAAACATATACCCCAAATCACACCAACATTACGCGCAAAAAATTGGAAGGCCCAAGAATAGCACCTGCATAATGATTGGAGGGTATAAAGTTACCTCATTGATAAGGCTCTTGAACCCAGCTAAACTCAAGACAGGCACTGTTTTGAGGACCAACGCTAGGAAGTCCTTGGTCTGCTCATTCTTTATGGTGTCTCCCACTCTCTCCAGCATCACCTTTCCATCCTACAAAAACATCAGCAGTGAATAGTTCAGCATAAAAACAACTAAAACATCCAAAACAATTGGAATTTCGGTACATTTGGATATTGTGGTGCTGTTGAAACATCGAACAGCGCCTGATGGCCCCAACAATCACAGCCCGTTTATTAAAAAATCAGTTGAACATAAACACTATTTCCAATATTCGCTATGCATACCTCTTTGCACTTTCGCACATCATTTAGATCTTCAAATGGAATGTTGAAGAGCTTTTGTGCCATGTCACCCTGTTTAAGGGAATTGTTAAAGATACAAAGTAGAGATGGCTTTAGTTTTCATGGAAAGTTCGGATACCCTGCAGTATGGTGTACTCCAAATCAGCACAAAGGTCTATGAAATTCGCACAATGGGTGAAACCAAATGAAAAGCAAAAGTACACTCACACACACACCATGCCGAGGTAGACTAGCGCGCCACTAAAGCTGTCGAGTTCCTTCAGAATGCTGTTGATCTGTGCACCCGCTCGCAGGTAGCGGTCCTTCTGCGACGCATCGAGTTCGTCGATGATCAGCGGTTGGTCGTTCATGCACACGGCAAAGGTCTGCACACGTGGCAGCAGAGACATGAGCGGTTGCACTACACTCATTCCCTCATCCTTCAGGAAGCTGATGTCTTGCCACACAGTCGCTAAAATCCGCGCGAAAACTGATTTGGTCTTCTCGTGACAAGCAGACTTGTCTTCCCCTGATATGAGTCACAAATAAGAAAACATACGATTTAGATCGGGAAGGGGCCTCGTTAATGCATTATGAAAAGCACTGGGCACTAGTTCCTAATGAATAGATTTTTAATGAATATATTCATGTGTATATGCTTTATATAGATATACCATGAATACATGTATATGTAAATATGTGTATATGTATATGTATATGTATATGTATATGTATATGTATATATATGTATGCATATATATATATATATAAATAATATATATATATGTATATGTATATGCATATATATATATGTATGTATATGTATATGCATATATATATATGTATATATACAATATGTATATATATATATATGTGTGTGTGTATATGTATATATGCATATATATAAAATACATAACATACATACAACATATATATTTCGCATCATGCATAAATGTATGTGTGGATGTATTATTTATATTGTTTGTTCCTATTCAAATGGGGTATGTTGTGTAGGTTAAATGCATAGAAACATGTGCGTGTGTGTCATTAAGACCACTTCGGCCTTTCTTCTGTACTCATATGCTACTGAATATTGTATTAAAAATGATAACATATTCAGACTAAATATACATTCATCATGAATGAACTCGAACATCTTCAAATATCGACTCCATAAATCGATCGGATGGGCTGTCTGCATAAAAGCGCTCGACAGCGGGCAACTCTGAGAGCCAAAGAGTCCATCATTTCATAAACGAATGTGTATTTTCATGAAACCACCTACCTTTGCAGGTGAAGAGCTCTCTAGCGAGATGGTCCATGATGTTGTCGACATCCACGTCTATGATAGTCTTCTTGAACCAAGTCTGTACGATTTTGCCACATTTGCGCTCATTCTTGTCGTAGAACACTTTGAATGCCTCTAGAATCTCATAGATTTCTGCATCGCAATTTGATGAGGTTAGATGGGAGCGAGGTAATAGTGGTCAGGGTTAGGGTTGGATTTAATGTCTAACCCCCTAAACCAGCAGATATGGGTTAGGGAATCAGGCATAGAGTACTAAGCGCAGCATGTAGTCTGTGCGGATCCATGCGCAACTACGTCCCTCATCCACGCAAATACAAGCGCTGTGGTGCTTACCTTTCTGACATTCATCCAGCGCAAACCCTTGCTTTTCATTCACGCGTGACAGGCATTGTGTGAAAAGGGGGACCTTCATGCCCAGGGGCATCAACGGTATCAGACACCCAGCCGTCGTTAACTCCTGCAGTCGTAAAACAAACCATTCAAAGAATGTGGGCGGCTTGACATTGCAAATTCACAACTTCGGCTTTTCTTGATTCTGAGTTGTGATCAATTGGATCTACGCCAGCTGTGAATGATCGAAACTCGGAATATTGAAATGCACATATCCCGATTATAACGATCCGGAATTGAGAATGCGCACATACTTTCACGGGACCCAACTTCATTAAATACGACACCGAATCTTCACTTTCGTCGATTGCTTTATTCACCACTGTGGAAAGAGATTATAAAGTCAGATGATCGGACATAGATGCAGGAGCGTAGTATATGAATGTCAAAAAGAATTATAGATGCAGATTAGTATTATATGAAAGCGTAGTGTATGAGAAGGCGTGCTTTTCGAACTAAAATGTGCAGAGACAGATATAAATTCAAATGAGCTTATACCGTTACTCTGGAAGAAGGACGTTACCTCAACTTACATATACGGTAATAAATATTAAGCATTACCGTCAAAATACATGTGCATATGAAATGGATTAGAAATTCTGAAAGGGAAAACAAAATGCGTGGCCTTTGCATAATAGAACATTCCTCTAACACATAGTGATCGAACATATGAGTAGTACATCAATACTTGAGTGTTCTCACACTATTGATAATCTAATCACGTGTTTATACGAGCTCATCAGAGTGCACTATAATGTGAGGATATGCATTGAGGCTTTTAAGGATTAACTCGATCGAATTTTACTGCCATCCGCAAGTTAATATTATTTACACATGCCTAAACTGAAGTAAGGAGGTAAGAAAAAGGTATCCACGAGCCCTGTAGATGCATATATTCGTTTACGGACAATACACTTATCTGTAGCATTCAGTCTTTTGTCAAAATTTGCATCGAATTACTATAAGTCACGTAAGAACAGAATAATATGAAATCACTTCGGTTTCGGTTAGAAGGTATAAGCTTGTCGTGTTGAGGAACAATGATGCATTTAATTGGGAAGTATGCACCCTTAAAATTCGTATTTGAACGCAGATTAGAATCTATGCTCACAGATAGATATGCAGCATGAAATGTATGAACCAACAATAATAAATGCACACTTACACAAAAATATTAACGTGTATATTCGGATGCTTACGGAGACTCTTCGTAAATGTTGGTGTATAGTTTTATGTGAGGACGTATCTCAATTGCGGATACTCACACTCGAGACTAAGGTAAGTGACATGTGTTTGACGCCGTCCACTTTTTTACGTTCGTGTGTTTATCCTTGTTTGACAATGTGTGGTCTAGAAGTATTCATTTATAGAAAGTGCATATGAGTAAACAAGTTTCGTAGATAAATTCTAATGCCACATAACTTCTTTATGCCGCTTGTGTACGTACATGATGACAATAACGTTACAAACTACAAGGGCTGTTGCAATAACGAACTAATTTGTGCTCATGTGGAAGTACCCTTGGGCGCAAATTAATGTGAATAGCCGTATATGTGCCTCATTGCAGGAAAACACAAGACTTGTTAAATACAAGACTTGTTATATGTGTATATCTCGTACGCTTACATACTGCAGAAACAATCATTTTCTCAAACTTCAAGTTTGGCCATTGGAACTTGAAAAATCAACTGCATATTTGGTATGAAACAAGAAACAGCTTCAAATAAAATTATCTACTCTGATTATCAAAAACATATTATGTTAAAATGTATACCACATACAGTCCATAGTATTCATGTTTTTCAAATCGAGTGGCGGCTCCACCGCGACATCGTTTCTGATTGCTGCATTCTCCAGTTGCACATCGGCAATGGCGAAGGTTGCCAAAGCAACGAAGGCGAGTGTTTGGAATAGCTTCATATTAACTGTATCGCACGTATCTGTAGGGATCTATTGACATCAGGTAAAATGAGAACTTAAAAAGATGGATTAAAAACGCGCAAAATAGGCTCGGTGACAGTTCCGCAATCACAGATCAGCGACAGGTCTCAGTTTGAAGAGAGTACACAGCATAAAAACAGATGAGGCTATGTGCAGACCTTGAATAATATTCAACAATACACATTAATACAACCGATATTGCCGCCGCCATATGCTACTATGTATTGCTTACCTATTCGATATGCAAAAGTGTATTTCGAACCTTGTTTTGCGGTTTCTTTATGACCATTTCGTAAATTTACATGTCTATCTATTTTCTTATTTCAAACAGTTCGCCTCTGTTGCGAAGCCCAAAAACCAACCCTCGGGGGCCGGGCGCCGGGCTCCGCCACCAATCTCTGTTTCAAAGATTGATTGTGTCAACCACACACAGAAGAGAAAACGCCTTCATTGTCTGTTCAAAATGTTCGTAGACATTCGTGGTTTATAGTTTCCTTGGATACCAGCTAAATAAATACCGACTCTAAAACATCCCTGGGCATGAACTCCCTGAAGGCTGAAGTCCTGGACCAACCATTAAATTTTTGCAATTAAAATTTAAGGAAAACCCCCAAACCAGTCCGAAAAATATTTAGAAATAAAAATAGAAAATTAGGAATTTCCCTGCTCATACTTGTTTAGCTAAAATATTTTCATAAATATTTACAACGGCTCAACTGCTCATTAGACTTTTTGGTGTTCTCTATTTTTAGAAAACAAAAGTATGGAGATTGTAGTGTACTAACTTTCTACCCAAATAACTTTTGAGCTATTGAACATAATCGGGAATTTTTTGTGCGGAAGTTGTAGCTTAGGGCTTTCTGAATCGCTAATACCATAAAGAATCGTGACAATTGAAAACCTCTACAGCCAAAATATATTTTTCCAAAAGCATATTTGGGTAGTACAATATGCTGTACTGCTCCTTATTATATGAAAATTTGGTATTTTTACTCCTAAGTTTTTAAATTTTTTTCGAGGTGAATTTTTTCTTGGTGTATTTTCCACCCAATCATGTTTAGGGATCCAATTTAAAGATTCTGACTATATTTGTGAACCCTGTACCATTTAGGACTCAACCCAAATCATATTTTAATCTCAGCTAAAACGGACGGTGGTATGGTTCAAAAACGTACAAGATATTGTACTAAAATACAATATATTTTACTATTGATAATTTGTCCACTGGTAGAGGACGCTACGTGCTCATCACTGTCATCAGTGACAAATAGGGCGAGACTCTGCTCTTAAAAAAAATCGAGACTATTTATGTGCTGACAGTACTGTACATACGTTAAACATACGGATTTTTTTTTTTAAAACAATATATATATCATATATATTTTTAGTTCTTTATAGGCAGCGCACAACTTTACCGAACAAATTCACGGCCCTCTGGTTGATTTAGGCTATTAGGGTCGCGAGCAGAAATCAGGTTTCTTCCGACGACGAAAATCGTAAATTTTAAAATTTAGCAGGGACCCTAATCCAGAGGGACATGACAAATTCTACCGGCAGTTTCGACCGGTTCAAATTGTTCGTGAAGTTTTTCTAATACTATACCGAATTATCCCCATCCCGAACCCTTCTAACACGCCCTGCCGGCCCTATATACTAAAAATAATACAAATTTATTTTTACGTTAACACGTTATTTATTTATATGGTCGAATACAGCTATTTCTGCTTCAAACTTCGTACTTTGCGGCTTGCGCAACATGTCGAGCACACACTAGCATACTAGTATGAGATTTTATACTGGAATTTAACACTAAAGGTTAGTGAAAGTACAGATAAATATAGGAAACCTCACAAGGGAAGGATAAATCCGGCCGTTAGGGACGGATCCGGCTAGATGCCAGGTCAAAGTATGTGCAACCAATGCTCCCCTTTTGATGTATGTACATACGTATGTATATATGTAGGTACTTATATATATATATATATATATATATATATATATATATATATATATATATATATATATATATATATATATATATGTGTATGTGTGTGTGTGTGTGTGTGTGTGTGTGTGTGTATTATAATATATATATATTATATATATATATATATATATTGATCTGTGTCCGTGTCCGTGTCTGCATCCGTGTCCCGTATGATTACATACATATATATATATATATACATATGTGTGCGTGTGTGTGTGTGATGTTGATGTGCTGTGTCCGTATGTATGTATATGCATATATATATATATTATGAGTTGATATTAATATTATTATATATATATTATTATATTATATATTATATATTATTATATATTATTATATATATTATTGGCATATATAACATATTGTGCGCACGTGATGTGCAATGAACATGATATATGTAATATAATATATATATATATATAATATATAATAATATATTATTATTAACATTATATATTATACATATATTATTATTATTATTATTATTATATATGTAATATATATATACATGGCATTGATGTTGACATGCGTGCGTGTCCGTCCCAGTCCCATGTATGCAACATACACATGACTATATGCAACTATGTAATGCGTGTTATGTGCGCATGAATGTTATTATATGATTGTATTATTATTATATATGTATATTATATATTATAACCATATATATTGCCATATATATATATATATATATATTATATATATATACATATATATATTAACATATATATATTATATATATGTATATATATATATATATATATATATATATATATATATATATATATATATATATATATATATATATATATATATATATATATATATATATATATATATATATATATATATATATATATATATATATATATATATATATATGTAAATTTCGATGGAAAATTACTAGGTTTCAAACTATATTAAACTAAAAATACAATTTAGTCAGTTAGGATTTAGCAGTGGTAGCTTGTGTAAGAATGATCGGGACTGCCTCTTGTTAAGAGCCTAAATATCCTCGATCACACAGGGCGTACCTCTAGCTGTTCTTTATTGAATAATTTTCACTAGAAGTACTAAATGTTCATGACCACTTGCCTAATTTGTAAATAGACATAATAACGTAAGTCACGTTAATACATTAGCTGATATAAATAAAGTTCCATCTGAAGAAAAGTTAAAAAAAAAAAAAAGACTTATTGGATTTTGGAGATTGGCGGGAAGACCAAAATCTATAAGTAGTAGTTCGGAGATTATAAAATTTAGTTTATAATATCCTACATCTACTAATGTCTCAAATAGGTCCAAGTAGATGAGTCATACCAAATACTCAGGCTATTGGAGCCATCAAAGTGAATTTAGAACACTTTGGAAATACTGGAAAAAGATCTTGTACTAAATTATTTAAAATACAAATAAAAACCAATGTATTATCTCAATTGATCTTGATATTTTAGACTGACCGGAGGCCGTATTTCTACATAGCCCCAGTAGCTTTTAGAACTACGAACGTACGTTAAGATACGATCTAGTTGGTAAAGCGAAAACCAAAGTAAAAAAACGGTTTCGGTCATGACTTATCGAGTAAGTATGTGCCTATATGTACGAGTTCAAGACTCATGTTGTACTCTATGTCGTTTAGTATTTGGTCCAGTAACCATTTCCGATGTAGGCGCCTTACGTTTATTATTTGGTAAGGTAATAGCCAAAGGCTGTTCTTCATTAGTAAGTAAGTTTGAACAATTTTCTGCACTGTTGGTAAGCAGATCAGAAAGTTTAGTCACGCAGGAAGTAGGTGGCAAATAGGGAATTTCAGATCCGTCAGGGTTTGTAGTCACCTGAGGAAACCCTTTTCGTTTATCTCGTGTGTTCTTATGTAAACGCTTATTCCATTTCTTATTAAAGATACGAAGAAAGTCGCGAGATTCACGAAATGCATCGGAGGTTAGCCAAGCTACTGTCCCATCCATGAAACGGGTCTTGTAGTAAGTGTAACCGTCTTCGGATGTTTTGTCAATTATATCTTTGACTTGTGGCTCCATAACTGGTACATCAGAATCAAATGAGCGAGCGAATGAGAGTTCGGAGGTAGGGATACGGTGAGTGCCTAGATTGGTTGCGCTAGTAACATCAATGTTATTCACTTCGTAAGTATCACTCTTCTCATCATGGTAGGAAATAACAAAAGGTCCTATCGTCTTAGAAGAGAGTTCGGTAACGTTGGCGTTTCGATTTATAATGTTAACGTAATCGCCGACTTTGAACTGAACAATGTTCTTAGTGTTATTCCATCGGTCATACGCTTTAAGTAGGACGCGATTCTTGTGCTCGAGTAAACAGGGGTAAACAACGTTCTGCATATGCTCGATCTTTTGTAGCCACGGGGTAGCGTGTTTCTCGGGCGCAGTTTTATCAAACGTTGCTTGTAATTCACTATAGCGGCCAAAGAAATAGTGAAACGGAGTGTTCCAGTTTGAGGATTCATGCAGTTATTCATTTGAGTCTGAACCCATTTCAAATGATAAGGCCACATATCCTCAACGTCGTCTAGTGCGGTACGCAAGAGTTTCTTAAGTTCTCTATGACGTGTCTCATTTGCACCCTGCGTTTGAGGCTTGTAAGGAACACCACGCCTATGGGTCATGCCTGATACGAGTATAAGTGCCTCCATTACGTCGGTACAAAACTCACTACCGTTATCAGAACATAGTACTCGGGGAAACCGAAGTCATTAAAGACGTGATAGCATAATTCTGCCACTGTTTGTGGACGTTTGTTCGGTATTGCATAAAGCAAGTTATAGCCCGAAGCCACACATAAGAAATGACAGATATATACATCGCCAGTATGCTTGGATCGCGGGAATTTAACCAAATCGACTATGACTCGGCGCATCGGTTGGTCTTCTGTCACACTTTTTTTAGGGGTGCCCAACCGTATCGCTTGATCTGGTTCTTTTCACAATCATGTAAACTTCGATGGAAATTACTAGGTTTCAAACTATATTAAACTAAAATACAATTTAGTCAGTTAGGATTTAGCAGTGGTAGCTTGTGTAAGAATGATCGGGACTGCCTCTTGTTAAGAGCCTAAATATCCTCGATCACACAGGGCGTACCTCTAGCTGTTCTTTATTGAATAATTTTCACTAGAAGTACTAAATGTTCATGACCACTTGCCTAATTTGTAAATAGACATAATAACGTAAGTCACGTTAATACATTAGCTGATATAAATAAAGTTCCATCTGAAGAAAAGTTAAAAAAAGAAAAGACTTATTGGATTTTGGAGATTGGCGGGAGGACCAAAATCAATAAGTAGTAGTTCGGAGATTATAAAATTTAGTTTATAATATCCTACATCTACTAATGTCTCAAATAGGTCCAAGTAGATGAGTCATACCAAATACTCAGGCTATTGGAGCCATCAAAGTGAATTTAGAACACTTTGGAAATATTGGAAAAAGAGCTTGTACTAATTATTTAAAATACAAATAAAAAACCAATGTATTATCTCAATTGATCTTGATATTTTAGACTGACCGGAGGCCGTATTTCTACATAGCCCCAGTAGCTTTTAGAACTACGAACGTACGTTAAGATACGATCTAGTTGGTAAAGCGAAAACCAAAGTAAAAACGGTTTCGGTCATGACTTATCGAGTAAGTATGTGCCTATATGTACGAGTTCAAGACTCATGTTGTACTCTATGTCGTTTAGTATTTGGTCCAGTAACCATTTCCGATGTAGGCGCCTTACGTTTATTATTTGGTAAGGTATTAGCCAAAGGCTGTTCTTCATTAGTAAGTAAGTTTGAACAATTTTCTGCACTGTTGGTAAGCAGATCAGAAAGTTTAGTCACGTAGGAAGTAGGTGGCAAATAGGGAATTTCAGATCCGTCAGGGTTTGTAGTCACCTGAGGAAACCCTTTTCGTTTATCTCGTGTGTTCTTATGTAAACGCTTATTCCATTTCTTATTAAAGATACGAAGAAAGTCGCGAGATTCACGAAATGCATCGGAGGTTAGCCAAGCTACTGTCCCATCCATGAAACGGGTCTTGTAGTAAGTGTAACCGTCTTCGGATGTTTTGTCAATTATATCTTTGACTTGTGACTCCATAACTGGTACATCAGAATCAAATGAGCGAGCGAATGAGAGTTCGGAGGTAGGGATACGGTGAGTGCCTAGATTGGTTGCGCTAGTACCATCAATGTTATTCACTTCGTAAGTATCACTCTTCTCATCATGGTAGGAAATAACAAAAGGTCCTATCGTCTTAGAAGAGAGTTCGGTAACGTTGGCGTTTCGATTTATAATGTTAACGTAATCGCCGACTTTGAACTGAACAATGTTCTTAGTGTTATTCCATCGGTCATACGCTTTAAGTAGGACGCGATTCTTGTGCTCGAGTAAACAGGGGTAAACAACGTTCTGCATATGCTCGATCTTTTGTAGCCACGGGGTAGCGTGTTTCTCGGGCGCAGTTTTATCAAACGTTGCTTGTAATTCACTATAGCGGCCAAAGAAATAGTGAAACGGGAGTGTTCCAGTTTGAGGATTCATGCAGTTATTCATTTGAGTCTGAACCCATTTCAAATGATAAGGCCACATATCCTCAACGTCGTCTAGTGCGGTACGCAAGAGTTTCTTAAGTTCTCTATGACGTGTCTCATTTGCACCCTGCGTTTGAGGCTTGTAAGGAACACCACGCCTATGGGTCATGCCTGATACGAGTATAAGTGCCTCCATTACGTCGGTACAAAACTCACTACCGTTATCAGAACATAGTACTCGGGGAAACCGAAGTCATTAAAGACGTGATAGCATAATTCTGCCACTGTTTGTGGACGTTTGTTCGGTATTGCATAAAAGCAAGTTATAGCCCGAAGCCACACATAAGAAATGACAGATATATACATCGCCAGTATGCTTGGATCGCGGGAGTTTAACCAAATCGACTATGACTCGGCGCATCGGTTGGTCTTCTGTCACACTTTTTAGGGGTGCCCAACCGTATCGCTTGATCTGGTTCTTTTCACAATCAGTACAGCGTCGGTATACTTCACGTATGGTTTCTTTCAGCGCCGGGTGATCAAGCCCTGCACGAATAGCCATTTTATAAGTATGCTCATATGCTCGATGCGTTAAATTATGTATAATTTTAACTCTACTTTCGAGCTCCTCTAAGTCAGTCAGATTCTGCGTAACGCTGGCTGGATGAACCATAGTCCTGTTGGAAAGGCAACCTCAGTATCAGGAGGGGTAGAGTCCTGAGATACATAATTGACAACATTGGATTGTTGAAGTATCTTCTTCAGTTGTTTCGCCACTCCTGGCTGTTCTTTAAGCAGCGCTTTAAGTAGTTGAGTGCGAGCTTCAGGTTCTCTTAGAGTTTTGAGTCTTTGATCCATGGCCTTAGCTAGTTCCATGTTTTTTACGATCTAATGCCGTTTCAATCGGCATTACCTCGACTGCAATCTTGTTGGGTGCATGTGTTGTACGAGTCTTGAGCTTTTGTTCAAACTCTTTAGACTCCTCTAGTTTAGCTAAGAATTCGGTTGAGGTTTTCCACTTAGTGGTACCTGCAGGACCGATGCGACAAACAATGGTGTGTTTCCAAGGCGTCTTCTTAATAGAATAGGATCCCTGATACAAGAACGTGTCGGTTTCACGGTCGACATAAATAGGTTCGTCTTGAATCATATTAATTAAATCACGTATCCATGGGTCGGAGTTACGTAAGGGACAACACAGCGTAATGGTAGATTTAGTAATATTAACATAATTTAACAACTGTGCGATAAGTTGACAAGGTGGGTTAGCCCACGCATTATGCTTTGATAAGTCAAGCTGAAATGCATCACCTTTAGGATGAGTCAACGACCTATATTCAGAAACCTGTTTGTTATGTTCTGCGGCAAACATATCAACAGTAAATGGACCCCATCGTGATTGAGCGAGGTTAAACCATTTCTTATTTAGCATCCAATCGGTTGCTAATAACTCTTTGACTGTTTTCTGGTAGTCGGGCACAAGTCGAGAGAGCATGTCAGGAAGATGGTTATGTATTCCTGGAATGTGTGTTATATTAAAAGCGAACTTGGCAATAATGTCATGCCAGCGGCTCACCAACTGTGAATCAGGGTTCATATCTTTTAAGTATGTTAAAGACTTTTGATCACAGGCGACAGTAAAGTAACTTCCATAAAGGTAGTCTTTAAACTGTCTTAGCGCAGTAACTATAGCAAAGAGCTCTTGTTTAACGGTAGGGTAATTCCGTTGACTCTTATTATAACTCTTGCTAAAAAAATTGTATGTAGCGCGGTTTACCATTTATCGTTTGGTAAAAGCACTCCACCTACCGCTCGATCTGAAGCGTCGGTTGCTACTTGGAATGGGACACCATCCACAGGGTACTGCATGATGGGTGCGTCCATTACTTTACTTTTGACTAGTTTAAATGCATCATCACATTCTTTAGTCAAAGCTTTCCCAAAGGTCCTTTGTGCAGCCGTAGGTGACTGAAAGGCTTTAAGTAATGAGAAAGATGCGGTACCGAGATCCGAGAAGAAGTTAACAAACCCACACACAGAGTTCACATCTCTTCCAGTAATTGGTGTTGATAAATCAACAGAAACTG